>PVIU01015076.1:0-49626 GCA_004026605.1 Ondatra zibethicus
CACAGGTACATGATGTCCTGGAGTCACAGGTATGTGATGTCCTGGAGTCACAGGTACATGGTGTCCTGGAGTCACAGGTACATGGTGTCCTGGGGTCACAGGTACATGATGTAATGGAGTCACAGGTACACGGTATCCTGGGGTCACAGGTACACGGTGTCCTAGAGTCACAGGTACACAATGTACTGGAGTCACAGGTACATGGTGTCCTGGGGTCACAGGTATACAATGTACTGGAGTCACAGGTACATGGTGTCCTGGAGTCACAGGTATACAATGTACTGGAGTCACAGGTACATGGTGTCCTGGAGTCACAGGTACACGGTATCCTGGGGTCACAGGTACACGGTATCCTGGGGTCACAGGTACATGGTGTCCTAGAGTCACAGGTATACAATGTCCTGGAGTCACAGGTACACAATGTACTGGAGTCACAGGTACACGGTGTCCTGGGGTCACAGGTACATGATGTAATGGAGTTTCAGGTGCACATTGTACTGGAGTTATAGGTACATGGTGTACTGGACTCAGAGGTCCATGACATAGTGGACTCACAGGTATGTGATGTACTTCCTTTGAGGATGAATTCTGCTTGGGATGCAGTCTTGAAAGCAGAGAGCTGCAAGTTATCTGGACATGTCTATTAGAATTGATAAGAAATAAAGAAGCCAAGTTCAGCCACTGGCCCTTGAATCTTGCTGTTCAGGGTCTGTGGGTTGCTAGCAGAGATAGCCCGTGAGTCCTGAAAGTCTGATTCATTGGTCAGTTGTGACAATCCCCATGTATACCGTAGGATTCTGCATGAGGAACCCTAAAGTTTTGTTTATGTATAAACTACTTTAGCTTTTACAGGAAAATAAGTGTGCTGCTTTAAAAAATATGAATATCGCAATTTAACAATTACTGCAATTTTTATTCAAGTAGTCAAAACAAAGAATAAGCAGCAAAGAAAGCTTATAAAAATCACTGTATATTGTGCAGAGACATGGTTCTTAATGTTCATCTCTCCAGCTGCATTTCACAGTAGATATTCAGAATTTCCCATTAGGATATCATAGGCCATCGCTGAACTTTGAACAGCAAAGTGCTCTTCAGTGTGCTTGATAGGGGTAACACACATTTTTTTTCAAATCATCAATTTATAGGGAAGTTAGATCATCTTTTACCCTTATATACCATGCAATTGATTTCTCAAAGGTCACCAATGAACTCCTTCAAGTGAATTGAATTTAAAATCTACTTTAGCCTGAAAGGGCACTGGGGTTCAATGGTCTAAATCAGGGATTAACAATTATAGTTCTCAACTCTGTTTTTTTTCCTAGTAGATGTTGAAATGAGGGAGTGTCTGGATGCCCAGTGTTAGCAAGGCCTTCAAACTCCTGCTGTTGCTGAGAGTCAGGTATATTTTTTCCTTGCATTTGGTACAAAATGTTTCTGTTCCTTTTTAAATCATCTAAATATGCCTTGAGGATTTAAAAATTTTCACTTTATAACTGTAGGCTCCTATCTTGTAAGCTATTTAGGACATGTTCCTTGACAAATCTAGTTGCATAAGGAGAGTCAATAATTTTTTAATTTTAAATGTTAGTATTGCATTATTTTTACAGTTTCACATATGGATGCCTTGCATGCTGAACAGTGTCACCTACCGCCTTCCTATTGTTCCTGTTCCCCTTCCCCTCTCCCCACAGATCTCTCACATTCACATTCATCTCTGTTAGTTTTGGTTTGTGATCTACCAAGATTAACCAAGGCCATCTGGATGATGATGGGTTTGGAGCTATCTGTGGGAGCCTGGGTGGGGGCTCAGAAGTGGGAACACAGCTAAAGGCAATGATTTCCCCCTCTATTCCAGAATTTATCAGTAGAAGACAGGCAACCTTAGCCGACAGTATCATACCCATCAGAATGATCTATTCATGAATACAGAGGGGCAGACGCTGGTCAGAGAGAGTCTGACTTGATAGGGTAGGGCTAAGACCCTGCATGTTGTGTTTTATAAAAAAAAAAGCAAACAAAAGCAACAGGTGCATATGCACATATATGTGTACTTATTTTTATACATGTCTGAAAGCATGAATTTTACATCATGGAAATTTCAAAGCATCAAAGCATGTGAGCTGGTTTCCCTGATGGTTGCCCTGACTCCTTAACTCGAAGAACATTTTATTTAAGACCTATCGTCGTCCTCTTCTCCAGCCTTTTTTTTTTTTTAATCTTCTAAGTGTGGATAATAACTCTGGGCTGTTGTGAGGATTAAGTGTGCTAATATATGCAAAGAGCTCAGTAATGTGTCTGGAAGGTAACTGGCTTTATAAAAGAGATTGAATGATTATCATTGTTAGTATTTTGAACAAAATCCAACGGCCCTCCTGAGGGATAATAAAGAATGCGTTCAGACTGTCTGGTATTTGTGGCTCCTGATGATTGGGTGAGGATCAGATAATGTTTTGAGACCTTTAACATTTTACAACTGAAGTAGACAGGAGACTGGGTGAGGTTGAGTGTGGAAAACTCCCCTAGAAAACAGGAGAAGCTCTGATTATACGAGGTCCAGGGGGAATGTGACTTTGAACAGGTCATATACATAGTCTGAGAACAAGGTTCTCCACATCTATGGGGAAGGTGCTGAGAAATGTCACCTCCAATAGCCTCAGCACTGATCTGGTAGCATGGTCACTAGTGAAAGTACACACAATACTGTTTCCTCAGAGGGCAAGCGCTGTGTGGGAAGGATCTCAATGCTTCCCTCAGAGTTAAGTCACACTCCCCGGGTAACGCAAAGGGAAGACTGGATAGAAGGCCCATCACGGGTCTGTAGCTGATCATCTGACTTCTGTACTGAAAGCCTCATTAGGAATCTGATCGAGATGCCTAGTTGCCTTTGAACCTCAGAAACAATTTTAGATAGGTTTTTAAACTTACTGTTTTGTGTGTCAGCATGTATCTATTTTTGTTGCAATATGATAATACTCTTACTAAATCTGATAACAGTTTTCAAATGTTTTATTTAGGCTGTTTTTAAAACTAAAAGGATGGCGAGGTGGTGGTGGTGCACACCTTTAATCCCAGCACTCGGGAGGCACAGGCAGGTGGATGTCTGTGAGTTCGAGGCCAGCCTGGTCTACAAGAGCTAGTTCCAGGACAGGCACCAAAGCTGCTCAAAAAACAAAAAAACCAAACCCCCAAACCACCAAAACCAAACCAAAACAACAACAACAACAACAAAAACAAATCAAAACTAAAAGGATGAGCCAGGCATGCACACCTGCACTGCCAGCACCCAGAAATCGGAGCAGGAAGATCTGGGGTTCAAAGTTAATCTGAGTTACATTGTGAAATCCTGATTCAAAACAAAACAAAACCCTCTGCCCATCAATCAGTCCTTCTTCCCTGGATCCCAAACAGCAACCATTACAGCAGTGATAAAAATGCAATGAGCGGAAGGTACACGGCAAAACTCCCTGTGCTCGGTGTGTACTAAGGGAATATTTGTGGACAGGTAACTCTTCTTAGGGAGATGTAGTTAAGCACAGTGTGGGGGTAAAAGGACTGATTGTGGTGTTACCAGGGAGATCCTTTTTGTGTTGATGAGTGAGGTAGATTTCTGCAGAGTGGTGTGGTTAGATGCACTTAGCTTACACTTTTGATAACATTAGCATGCTGTGTTGGAAAAGACTGAAGAGATGCTGGAAGACAGAAGGATGGATCCTTTGAATCTGTTTGTCCCACTTTCCAATTGGAGGCTTGTATTTCCAGAGGTTCTAAGGGAGATTTTCTGTCCTGGATCTCAAAGACCTCTATCACAGAGTTAGTTTTCCCATGCTGGAGTATGGATTTTTAAAATGCCAAGTTCCATCTAATTATACAAGGAAACTAAGCCAAATTTCTTAATCCGAAATACTGTGTGTGGGGGTAGGGAATTATAATAACTAGTAGTGAGTGAGTTTTGATCTGAGACTCATGGAGAGATGCAACAGGCTGAGCAATCTATGAACCTCTGGAGGGGAACAAGACAGTAAACTTGACATTGCCCAGTATCTGACATCCTGTGGTATTTGACATCTGGTGAATCATTATTTACATTTTATCCAAAAACATTTACCTGAGAAAAGGTCATGACGTTAAATTTGGAGACATTTACAGCAATTGCCAAATGTTTACTATCTACATGAATGTCATGCTTCTCAGTCAAAAGCAGGTTGATGCGCTAAATGTCAATTACTTCAACTTGTTTGATGGTAGCACAGATTGCCAAGCAACATAAAAAGAAGTTTAATAAATATTATATACACTGCTAACCATTAATCTCAGCTAGTGGAGGCTCAAGTTTTACATAGAGAGGATTTATAGCAAGCAACAGCTCAGGACATTAAAACTCAATTATTGCCATCCTGGATCACGGCTCTGTCATTAGCCCCTGGAAGCTCACTTCCCTCTTCTGCCGTGACTGTCACTGTTGTGAGGGCATTGGGGAGGGGTGGAATTATTTCAGGAAATAGCACATTGGTGGTTCTTTGCAGTTTTTTCAGGCCCTTTTATAGAATTAGCAAGCAAAGTTGCCCAGTGTTATCCTTGTTGGAAATTGAATTGCTCCATTTTTCTCACCAGCTGTAAAGCATAATGACATTTTTGCAGCAATCTCCAAACTGTTAAGAGGACAGGATAGAAATGTAAGAGGGACGTCATGCCACCAGTGGAGGTGGCTGTGACCAATGTAAAGCAGTGTCTGGCATGGCTTTTCAGCTCGAAAGCACAATGGCAGCAAGTTATGAGTTCTTGTCTTTTCCTTCCCATAGCAAAATGTCTGTGTAATGGCAGACTCAGTCATATCACCACAGAAATCTTTGGATCAAGCACCTAGAACCAATATTCTAAAACGCTTATACATATATATATATACAATATATACAGATGTATATGTAGTTTATATGCATGCATATATACATATAATATATATATTATGCATGTGTATATATACTATATGTGTGGGTATGAACACATACATAAATATGAAATTTCACTTTTTTCTATATATTATATGCATGTATATAGATATACATATGTCTGCATTTCTCTTGGTACTTAAATTCCTGCATAACCTCCCATTACTGGCTGTGTTTGATGTTACTTGATAAACATTTATTGAACATTACATGATTCAGGGTCTAGAGCTAGTCTCTTGTGTAGGAGATCAGTATTATGGGGAAGGTTATAGAACAGTGCAAACTGAACCATGGAAATACTTCAAGAAATGTAGTAAAAACAAAACCCAGTTCCATGAGAGTTTTGGAGTCTTTGTGAGTAGTAGCAGACAGCCTTGAAAGGAGCCTGCTCAGACTCTGGAGAACAGGCAGAGCTAACTCATTTGGGAGCGAGTGGTGAAGGGCAGTCGCAGCAGCGAGGACATCAGTGACTGTGTGAGTGTCAGCATGTGTGGGACCAGGTGCAATGGTCCTCTTTGTGTTAGAGATCTACTAGAGACTATGGGAGGCCAATGGAAAAAGGTGGGCTTAAGGCGGCTCAGATGGCTCATGAATAGTTTTGGCTCATGTATAATTTGGCTTCCCAGGTGAGAGTCTAACTTATTCTGGACAAGAATGTAACTGTTGAGTGGTCAGAGCTAGTGTGCCAAGGATCCATCTGGCAGGAAGGCAAATATGCCATTCGGCAGGGTTTACACGTGAAATGTCCCCACAACCACATGTGTTTGAACACTGGGTACCCAGAGGGTGACTTGTGTTAGAAGTTGCAGAAACTTCAGTTGATGGGTGATGGCTACAGGAAATAGGGTGTGGACTGACTGTGGTCCCAGCTGCTCTGTTTCCTGGTTGGTATCCTGTAACTAGTAACTGGCACATGGTCCTGTCACCTCAGGCTGAGACCTCTGTCACACTTTGCCTGCCATGGTAGGTTCTAGTGCTCGGAGCACTCACTAGCCAAAATAGACCCCTCCTTCCCTCCCTTGGTGCCATGGTGACAAAAGTAACCTCATACATCATTATTGGGAGAATAGGAAAATGTAGGGATATTTGGAGTGATTGGAATCAGCACAAGATGGGCAGGGGACACGCACATTAATTTAGGGTTTTTTTTTTTTTCAGTGCTTGTAGTGAATCCAGCCCATGGCTTTGCACCTGCCAGGCAAATGCTCCGCCGTGGAACTACCTTCCTAATCTACTGGTTATGTCTTAAAGGTTGTGCTGACAGAGGTAAACACAGGAATCAATGTTATTTCCTTTCTGGGAGAACTTTAGCTTTCCATCAGTTAAGAAGGAGGAAGGGTCCTTTCCGTTTCGATAGTCAGACGACAGGGTCCTTCTCCATCCACACGATAAAAGGTTTTCTAAAATCAAGTAGAAGAATTAGCCAAAAGTTTCCTGTCCTTGAGCATGTGAGGACTCACAGGGCATGGCAGGCTTTCACTTCCCAGAAACCAATGCAGTTTCGTGGAGCTGATTGCAGAGCCAGCCAAACATGCTGAGTCATCTTCTGAAAACAAACAGCAGAAGTAATTCTTGAAATGTAGGCTTATTTTAGAATCTTAGACATATTGCTGCTATTCTCAATGTTAGACACAGTAAGTGCTCTATCTATAGACTTACAGTTTCAACTAGTAATAATTATGTGTATTTATGGAGTACAATGTGACATTTCAACACGGGTGGACAGGTATAACAACTAGGTCAGGTTAATTGATATATCCATCACCTCAAGAATTTGTTGATTCTTTATGTTGGGAACATTCAAAATCCTCTCAACTAGCCATTTAAATGTATAATTAATTGTTGTCAACAATAATTAATCTACTGTATTATAGAATACTCAAAGTTGTTCATCTTATCCCACTGGACTCCTGGATCTCCCCCCCCCATTTCTCTGTCTCCCCTTCCCAATACCTTATCCAGGCACTTAAGCTAGTTTCTCACTCTGTACTTAATAAATGCTTTTACTTCCTGACACCAGTTGGGTCCTAGAGAACCTCAGTGACTTTTTAAGTTGTTTTCAACATTTGATTGGAAGTGTATGCAATAGGCAGACTTTCCATTTGACCTTCAAAGTGTAGGAAAAGAGTTGGAAGTCACAGGTTTTTTTTTCCCTCTATAGAAGCACAAACAAACAGACAAAACCCCTCAAATAATAAGAAAGTACTTTTGCTCATCAAATGAAAAGGACTAACTTACAAGGTGTTGAATCTCTTGAAGGCTGAGGGACCATTTGGAGCTCTGTCTGTGGGTCTCCTGGGTAGACACAATTTGGATATTACTTGTGTGGCTGGATTAAAGTGACTTTTTAAAAATGCCTCCTAACTTTGAGATCTTTACAGAGAAGAAGGCTGGCAACGATAAAGAGATCACATTAAGGACTTGAGCCTGAAGAAAGAGGCTGAAATAACTCAATATGCTGTATATGTCCTAGCTAAGTGATGAATCGGAGAGGTACAATAACTCTTGACTGCTTTCCGAAGGGTAAGAAGAAGGGTAGGGATGTATATATTTTGCCTAGAGGAAATATAATGAGAAATAATGCCATGGAATTTAGTCACGGAAACGGTGGGATCTGAATTAGAAACATTTTTTCAATTCGGGGCTTCAGAACCTAATGTGTTTTGGCATTCTGTCCCAAGGGCAGCTGGAGGAGGACCTTTGAAGAGCTTTGCACAGCCCTGGTTGCAATGATTTAAGCAACATGCCCTATAGGATATTAAAGGCCTTTCTAGAGGATAGCAGAGGAAGGATTAGACAATTTTTTTCAACACAAAATATTTTGATAGAAGGATTTTTTCCTAAGCTTTATCCCCTGCAGACCACTGTGTCTACAAACAGGCTACAGGCAGATCCAACTTAACCTGTGCCTGTCACACATAGGCAGTATATTAAGAAAAGTCTACTGGTTATGTCTGGAATGGCTCTCAAAGCCTGCTTCCTATGGGAATGACTCCAGCCATGTCTTGCTATCATCTCCAGTCTACCTTCCTTTTGGAAACTGCTTTTGGGAAAGTGTGGGCACCTCTATATTATTTCTATAACCTCTTCTTATAAGTTAGTACTTTGAACTTTTGTTTGGTGTTCATCTAACCAGGTGAAGCAAGAATAGGGTGGGTGTCTTAGTTATGGTTTCTATTGCTGTGAAGAGAAACCATGACCTCAGCAACTCTTATAAAGCAAAACCCTTAATGAAGTGACTTGTTTACAGTTTCAGAGGTTTAATCCACTATCATCATGGTGCACATGGCTGTGTGCAAGCAGACATGGTACTAGAGCTGAGAGTCCTACATCTTGATTGGTAGGCAATAGCAAGTGGTCTGAGACACTGGGCATGACTTGAGCATATATGAGACCTCAGAGCCCACCTTCACAGTGACACACTTACTCCAACAAGACCATACCTACTCCAATAAAGCCACACCTCCTAGTAGTGCCACTCCCTATTAGCTAATTGGTGGGGGAGGGGAGCAACTATATTCAAACTACCACATACCACTCCCTGGCCTCATAAGCTTTGCAACAATATCATAATGCAAAATGTACTTAGTCCTACTTCAAAAGTCCCCATAGTCTATCACATTCTCAGCAATGTTTAAAAGTTCAAATTCTCTTCTGAGTTTCATACAATCTATTAACTGTAATTCCATATATAATCCAAATCAGATCACATACTTCCAACATATAATGGTAGCATTCCGAAATGTATGGAAGGGAGCATAGTGAGGAAATACTGGACCAAAGAAGGATAGAAAACCAGCTGGGCAAACTCCAAACTCTGCACCTCCATGTCTGATGTCAAAATGCTCTTTAGATCTCCAACTCAATTCAGCTTTGATGATTGCAACACACTTCTTTCTCTTGGGCTGGTTCCACTCCCTGTTAGCAGCTTTTCTGTGAAGTTATCCCATGCCTCTGGCATCTCCATGGAGGTCCAGGCTTCAACTTCACAGTGTCACATAATGTCCTCTCTAGATTTCCACTCAGGGGCACCCCTGACACATGTCTGGCCTCTGCAGCTTTCTTTAGTCACAGAGGCAAATTCGAGAACCCCTTTATTCTGTCCTTAACTCTAAAGCCAGACCCATATGGACAAAGCTGTCAAATATTGCTGCTTTCTGGGGTTAGGAACTTGCCCCCCCCCGTTCAAGTACATCATCATAGCTTTCTGTTTTGATGGTTACCTTCACTGCCTAAGTTTGGCTGTACTTGAATTTACTCTGTAGACCAGGCTAGCCTCAAAATCAGAGATCTGCCAGTCTCTGCCTTGAGTGCGTGGTGGGGGTTAAAGGCTGGTGCCACCACATCCAACTCTAAGCTTTTCTTTAATTACCTTTCAGAAGTTGGAAATTTAACCAGGTGAGATCTTGCTCTGAGGTCACCACTCCCTTTTATCCATTTCTCAATCTGTTTATCTCTTTAAACACAAACCTTAGCTCCATTCTTCTTCCTGGTGCCCCCTTTCACCTCGGCTTGCTCTTTTTCATTATAAATCTTTATAAGCATGAACTCTAGTAACCACACAGCAGAGTTTATACGAGGTTGTTTTGAGATTTCCTCTGCCAATGGAATTAATCCAATTCTCTTCACATTAGCCTCAGGCAGACTCTTTGGACTGGGCAAAAGGCAACCACTTTCTTGACCAAAATATCGTAAGAATGATCTCTAGGCATCATTCTAAAATTCTTTGTCTCTAAAACATCTTGAGCTAGACCCCCACAGTTCAAATTATTCTCAGCACCATTATCTTTCATGCTCCTACTAGCATGACCCATTAAGCAGTGCTTAAAGTATCCCACTTTCCTAATCCAAGGCACCAAAGTTCAATATCCTCCAAATAAAAACATGGTCAGGTCTATCATGGTCAGGTCCTTGGTGTAATGAAAAAATTAAAAATTGCTGCAGGATCCCCGGTGGAAGCAGGCAGCAGAAATGCTGTAGGTCCCCAAGCAGTGGTAGCAGGCCATGTGGTGGCAGGCAGTGGGCCCTGACAGCAGCCAGTCCCAGGCAGAGACAGCTGCCATTTCCTGAGCGGTGGCTGGTCCCAGGAAGGGAGACACGTGGTGGGCAGGCAAGAGACAAAGACATGGATTGGCACGTAATGCAGAGTGAGGTTAGATATTTATTCAGGGGTTATGTAGGGGGAAGGGAGAAGGGGAGAAGAGCAGAGAGAGAAGAGAGAGAAGAGAGAGGGGAGAGATAGAAGCGGGGGAAGGGGAGAAGTGGGGAGAGGCAGAAGCTGCCTCTCTGAAAGGAAGAGGGAAAAGAGAGAGAGACTAAGGCTGCAAGCAGGAAGGAAGACCTGCCTGCCTCAGCAGATGGGGGAGGGTGGTTTGGGATAATTGTGTGTATTCTGTCACTCATGTTATAAATAAATGCTGATTGGCCAGGCAGGAAGTATAGGCGGGTCAACCAGACAGGAAAGAGAGGTAGGGCGATGAGACCAGGAGAATGCTGGAAAGGAGGAAGCCCATTCCTCCTCACTCCTGCCCAGACCACCAAAGAAGCAGGATGTGACCTGCCCCACTGAAAAAGGTACTGAGCCATGTCGCTAACATAGATAAGAATAATGGGTTAATATAACTTATAAGAACTAATACTTAGCCTGAGCTAATGGGCAAATCAGTTTATAATCTTCTGGAGACCTCTGTGTGATTTTCTTTGGGACCTAATGACTGTGGGACCTGGTGGGAGGATAGAAACCAACGAGGCCTTCATGCTACAGGAGGGAGTGGGTGTGGCTTGTCTCTTAAAGAGACAGAAAAACCATTACATTCCCATCTCTTTTTTATAATAATGGGCAGAATGTTAGGCACCACAGGTTAAAGGAATTGGGGTGGTGGATTCTTAAGACTTCTTCCTGCTTATTTGTGGGCGTCGTCTTTGGGGGGAACGTGAGAAGGCTGAGTGCTGGTCATATCCTGGCATAGTCTCTTTGCTCCTGTTCTGTGTATGTGGTATGGAAATGTCGGGTGTCTCTTACACCTGTTTAAGTTATTAGCAGAACAGAGGACAAAGTTAAGTTTTTTTAGGACCAGGGAATCAAGAGCAGTGTATCTGACCTGTTTAAGGTGGATCCTTCAATTCAGCTCCCTGGAACTCACAAGAATTCTTTGGGTTTGTGAAAACAGAAGTTTTAGACACATACATTGTATAAACAGTAGCATATTTATGTCAGAATGACTGTGACAGATATTTTTGCACAATGAAAAGTATTTTTAAGACTATGGAAGGCAGCATGAGAGAGAAGTTTGATAACTTGTATTTGTCCTCACACCTTTATAACTTGCAGGTCTTGTATTTGTATTTTACTGAAATTTGTTTGGTGAGGTTGTCCTTTTAAACTGACAAAACCTCTCAGCTGTCAAACTGCATCAGAGATCTTTGAGAAGGATAAAATTTTACTTGATACTAATTAAAAAATGACAGAGAACTTACTTGGTTGGCACCCAGAGCCCCTCCTCAGGGTCCTCCATGGTCACTGAAGGTTGCATTTGCCTTCTGCTGTTTAGTGCAGGGCCTGCCAGGCTCCAGAAGATCCTGTGGGCTAAGAAATCTGTAGGAAGACAAGCCTACCTTGACCTGAGCAGCTAGGCTGTTGATTCCAGCAATTCTGTCCATGTCTGGAGATCTTCAGTTTATATGAAAGACAGTTTTACCCAGTGATCAGTGCTTGTCAATTGCAGTGAATTGCAGATGGACGTTGTTGTTTGCCCATTTGTCTTCTGTCTTCTTTGGAGGAAATAGAGTGCTGCTGCTAGGAACCAACATGTCTCTTTTTGTTATGAAGTTTTTAATGATTAAATATTTAAATGTCATATTTCCCAGCTCTCTGAGCAGTTGAGGGCTGTTTATTAGGTATAACTACCTTATAGAATCTGCCTGGAGAGCTGGGTCTGAGCTTGACTGTACTGGCTCTTAACAGGTAAGATTTATACTCATAAAAAGACAGAAGAAAAAACTGCTTGCAATAGAAGGTTAATGGCAGAACTGACAATAGTAGAGAACATCTTAATGCATTAAATATAAAGTATTTTGTAAGAGACTTAAAAGTAGATACCAGTTTAAAACATGAGACTTATTGTTTTTGTAGTCTGAAATGAGATGCAATGAACAATTATAACATTAAGCATAGGTGCATTTAAGTTATATGTATGAACACATACACACAGAGTAAACAGGAAATGGACAAAGCGGATGCTCTTGGTGGGCCCTACCAAAGGCATGCCATTGTGCAAAACACATGCAACAGAGTCAACAAGAGGAATTTAGTAAAAAAAAAAAAAAAACAAAAAAAACAAACAAACAAACAAAAAAAAAAACTAAAAAAACCATAAGTAAACCAGGGAACAAGGCAAGGTATACTTAAGTAAAGATGGGTCACCTGACCTGGCTCTCAGCCAAGATGGCGGTGAAGTCACCTTACCCCAATCAAAATGGCAGTGGTCACATGTTTTATGGAAAAGCCACTCAGTTAAGATGGCGGTAAAGTCACATGTTGTATGGAAAAGCCACAATTTTTGAGCTGCAGGGATTTTAAGCTTAATAAGAGAGATCTAGAGGTGTGATCTGCCCTGTGGCTGAGCCACTACACCATGCCACAAGCCACAGCAAGAAGCAAAAGGCTGGAATTGAAAAAAGCTGCCTTGTGGACCTGACCAATCTTGTTGGCATCAGTAACCATGGCAGGGCCCATTTGCCTGTGCGCTTACAGTAGTCAGAAAGTGCCCATAAAAGTGGAGCTGGTGGGACACAGGAGGAGGGAGGGTAAGAGCTGAAGAAGTAGGGCATTAAGGCCTGGGGTTTTTGGGCTTCTAAAAGGATTCTATCTCATGGGGGACAGGCATGGATGGCTTGCTACTCATACCTGAAATTGTGAAAACCCATGAAATGGCAACACCACAAGGCCTATAATGGGATGTCTCCCCCTATAAGTGGGGTGCAAATAGGCAAGAACACCGCAGGACCCGTGGTCGGGCATCCCCTGTCCCTGGGTAGGGTGCTATAGCCTAGCTGGATCCGGTCGGGGTGACTCAGAAGCCAGAGAGGCCAGAGGCCACTCCAAGCAGCCTTTTACGGTAAGGGAAAAAAAGAAAAGAAATGGAAAGAAAGAGAAAGAAGAATCTGAGGGACACTGGGTCCCCAGTCAAATGCACTGCACAGAGCCGACTGATCCTGGGTCAGTCCAAACACAATTTTAGCTAAGAGAAGCAACCATAGCAGAATGGGGGAAACTCACCAATTGAAGCCAGTGCTGTGAGTAGAAATCACGCTGTAGAAATCATGCTCAGGCATATAGAACACATGGTTGTTGTGGAAAAAATTACCTGGTTCAAGATCCCGATCCCTGGAGAGGAACTGGGGCAGGAGAGCCTTTCAAGTCTCAGCACCAATGTAGGGGTTTTAAGCTGGAAAAGAGATAGAACTCAGTCTGGCAGCTGAAGATCAGCTTGCCTCAGCGGATGGGGGAGGGAGTGGGCGTGGCTTGTCTCTTAAAGAGACAGATCAGTTTTTTCTTCTTTTTGTCTTTATACAAGTGTAAATCTTACCTGTTAAGAGCCAGTACAGTCAAGCTCCGACCCAGCTCTCCAGGCAGAGTCTATACTGTAGTTATATCTGATAAACAGCCCTCAACTGCTCAAAGATCTAGGGACTATGACATTTAAATATTTAATTATTAAAAAACTTTTCATAACAAAAAGAGACCTGTTGGTTCCTAGCAGCAGCACTCTATTTCCTCCAAAGAAGACAGAAGACAAATGGGCACACAACAATGTCCATTTGCAATTTGCTGCAACTGCCAAGTTCTGACCATTGGGCAAAACTGCCTTTCATCTAAACTAAAGATCTCCAGATGTGGACAGAATCGCTGGAATCGACAACCTAGCTGCTCAGGTCAAGGTAGGCTTGTCTTCCTACAGATTTCTTAGCCCACAGGATCTTCTGGAGCCTGGCAGGCCCTGCACTAAACAGCAGAAAGCAAATGCGACCTTCAGCGACCATGGAGGACCCTGAGGAGGGGCTCTGGGTGCCAACCAAGTAAGTTCTCTGTCATTTCTTAATCAGTAACTCAAGTAAAAATTTTATCCTTCTCAAAGATCTCTGATGCAGTTTGACAGCTGAGAGGTTTTGTCAGCTTAAAAGGACAACCTCACCAAACAAATTTCAGTAAAATACAAATACAAGACCTGCAAGTTATAAAGGTGTGAGGACAAATGCAAGTTATCAAACTTCTCTTTCATGCTGCCTTCCATAGTCTTAAAAATACTTTTCATTGTGCAAAAATATCTGTCACAGTCATTCTGACAGATATATGCTACTGTTTATACAATGTATATGTCTAAAACTTCTGTTTTCACAAACCCAAAGAATTCTTGTGAGTTCCAGGGAGCTGAATTGAAGGATCCACCTTAAACAGGTCAGATACACTGCCCTCGATTCCCTGGTCCCTAAATTTTTTTTTCTTAATCTTAACTCTGTCCTCTGTTCTGCTAATACCTTAAACAGGTGTAAGAGACACCCGACATTTCCATGCCACAAACACTGAACAGGAGCAAAGAGACCAACTATGCCAGGATGTGACTAGCACCCAGCCTTCTCAGGTCCCCCCCCAACACAACACCCACAAATAAGCAGGAAGCAGTCTTGACAATCTACCGCCCCAATTCCTTTGACCTGTGCTACCTAACCGCCTGCTTTTTTATTATAAAAAAGAGATGGAATGTAATGATCTGTCTCTTTAAGAGACAAGCCACACCCACTCCCTCCCCCATCCACTGAGGCAAGCTGATCTTCAGCTTCCAGCCTGAATTCTCTCTCTTTTCCATCTTCCTCTTGGAGAGGCAGCTTCTGCCTCTCCCCACTTCTCCCCTTCCCCTGCTTCTGTCTCTCTCTTCTTTCTCTCTCTCCCCACTTCTCCCCTTCCCCCTTCTGTCTCTCCTTCTCTCTTCTCTCTCTCTTTCTCTCTCTCTGCTCTTCTCCCCTTCTTCCTTCTCCCTTCCATAACCCCCTGAATAAATATCCAACCTCACTCTGCATGGCTTCCCTATCCATGTCTCTGTCTCTTGCCCGCCTGCCATGTGTCTCCCTGCCTGGGACCAACCACTGCTCAGAGACTGGCAGCTGTCTCTGCCTGGGACTGGCTGCTGTCAGGGCCCACTGCCTGGGGACCTACAGAATTTCTATTGCCTGCTGCCGCCGGGGATTCTGCAGCAGTTTTTAATTTTTCCATTACACTTGACACCTACTACTGTCTTAGTTAGGGTTTCTATTGCTGTGAAGAAACACCATGACCACAGCAACGCTTATAAAGGAAAAGATTTAATGGGATGGCTTCAGTTCAAAGGTTTAATTCATTGTCATCTTGGTGAGTATATGGCAGCATTCAAACTGACATGGTGCAGGAGCTGAGAGTCCTACATTTTGATTGCTAGGCAATAGGAAGTATTCTGAGATACTGGGCATGGCTTGAGCATATATGAGACCTCAAAGTCTGCCTACACAGTGACACATTTGTTCCAACAAGGCCATGCCTACTCCAACAAAGCCACACTTCCTATTAGTGCCACTCCCTTCAAGCTTATGGGAGCCAATTACATTCACACTACCACACAGGGTACCAGGCCTTTCTCAACTTGATTGGAGATTAGCTCTTCCTATGTATTTATCCTATTGGCTTCATCTTCTTTTCCTTATCCTTGGCTCAGATCTGCTTTTCATGCCTTGGGGAAGTTACATTTTAGATATAAAATGGTCTTGCTCCAGGTTCTTGGTTTCTAGCTAGTAGATTATTTTGAGAGGTTGGGGAAACCTTTGGAAGTAGTTTCTTAATGAAGGAGAATCAGTTTGGTTGTCTCTGAAGGTGGTATCTGGGCCTTGGTCTCTTCCTTACCCCCTGTTTCTTACTCCAGGCGGCAGCCATATTCTTCCTCCTACAGTTCTATGATATTCAGCTTTGCACCAGTCCCAAGGTCATGGGAAACAATGCCCTCCTCCTGAGATGTTTTAAACCATGACCCAAAATGATATTTTATAGCATCTTTTATTCAAAACAAGGAGGCAGTAGCTAGAATTTTCTGAGCAATACCTGGGACCAATCATGCCTTAGTTAATCAGAATGCTGGCTGTTTGAGTTGAGAAGCCCAGCTGAAGGTAGATTCATGAAACTTTCAGAAGCTCAGATTCTGTGTTTAATTTAAAGGTTTTCTGTTTTCCTCCCCTAAATCATAGTGGCAAAGCCATGCCATAATATAAGTATATATATGTGTGTGTATATGTTTCTTGATAGTAAAGTTCCATGCAAATGTTAGCTTCTGTTGCTAAGAAAATAGACAAGACTTTCTTTGGTCAATCATCTATGTGATGGCTTCTCTGAGAGTAACTATGTTTTTCTGGACAAGGTCTAGGTTCTGAAAGAGGGAAGGAATATTTTCTGTTACCTTTTAAACCTGTAAATCCAATGCTTTCTGGGAGAGAAGAATAAGGGAAAAGATGGGAGGCTCACCAGTTTTTGGTGAACTTTGATGGGAAGGGGAGAGGAGAATAAAGCTTAGGGACACTGGTGATGTGAAAGGAAAGGAGGCTTTAGGGGTTGGTTTTCGAGTGGTTGGTTCTGCTGGGTGTCTTCCGAGAGAAGCTATTGGGAGCTATAGTGTGTCTGCTCTCCCAAACGCATACATTGAAGTTCCAGTATGTGAGATGTCATTTGTAAACCATCTTTAAAGGTGTAAAGTCAGGTGAGCTGTAACTCAGTACGACTGATGTCTTTGCTTAGAAGAACTGCAAAGAGGCTCAGAGAAGTACAGAGGAAATCCCTTATGAAGATGCAGGAGAAGAGATCACTCACAAGCCATGAAGAGACATCTTGGTAATAGTTATATTATCCCCATAGATCACATAACTACAAGAAAACAAATTTCTGTTGTTTAAGGCACTTGGTCAATGATTATTTGTTATAGCAATTGGATCAGACTAGTGCAAAAGTCTTGCATTGTTATGGCTGCTTACTCTGCCTGCAAAATCCTACTCTTCTCCTGTGATTCTCCCCCTTCAAAATGGGTTGCTGTCAAGTAATTGGAAGGTCCCATCATCTTTCAGATTGGCTTAATGTCTAGAGATGTACCTGAGACTCTAGATTATAGTATGAGGGGATTAGTCTTGGAAACATCCTGCCCACAGTGTTTACATTACATCTTCATGTCAATGAGGGTAGCATTGTACTCTAGATACAGTATAGAAGAACAGAAGTTATTAACTACTATGTATGTAGTGGTCAAATCTATATGCTCACCTGATTCATGAGCAAAGTCTTTAAAGACACAAACGTCTTGTCTTTTCCTATCGATCTCTATACCAGAGAGCACTGAATTTACAGGTTTAAGAGATAGAAGAAACCCAAGAGGTTATGTCTTTAGAGACTTTAAAGACTAGAACACAGTCATTATAGGTTGATGCTAGGCAATGGTTGCTTCCATGCTACAGTGGCAGAGTTGAGTAGATATAACAGAAGCAGATGTATGGTAAAGAGTGTGATACAGTATGTCAGCTCTTCTCCATAGGATAAGCTTACTTGTCCCTATTTTAAGTAAAATGGATTCTTTGGCCTAAGTCCTTGACCATCATTGGCAAATGGTTTCAGAAGGGGATAAAGAAATTCATAAACTATAGAATCAGCTATCTAACCAAAGGCCATTTATAAGTCATAGACTACGTATTTTGTCTTCACCAAGTAACCCTGGAATGGTTACCTGATGGTCTCTTAGCATGTTATCTTAATACCAATGTTAACCATCTAACACCATGACAATAAATAAACTATCAACAAAAAAATCGGTCGTTCAAAATTTATCAGATTATTTTCTACCAAGTACCTTATAATTATACATAGTTGGAGAACAAGGTTCATTAAAAAAAATCAAGATGTTTGTCTTTAAATAGTTTTCATAGCTACAAAGTCACAATTGTTGGTCAAGTAGGGAACTTGGTACTGATCACTTGTTTAGGTGATTATTAAATGAAGTGGTAATTGTCTATGTCTTTATTTTTGGCAGAAAATTACAAGGTAAGCTTAAGATTTATATCAAATATTAAGGAATTAGAAAGTATCAAAACTATCTTGAAAACAAAAAGTAGTGTTTCAGTACACACACTTTCAAAGTGTTTGTGGTCCTAATTTCAAAATGTGCTGCAAAGTTGAACTAGCCATGGCGAAAGGTGAATGTATGGCCACAGCGACAGAATTTCAGATATCAGCTTATGCATTTAACTGATTTTGTAGAAAGTTGCCAATATCATTCAATGTGAAAAGAACAGTTTTCAATTGTACTGAGAAAAGTAGAAATCCATATTGTAATGAAATAAGCTAGATTATTTTCTTATACATAAATACACACTCAAAATACATTTGGGATTTAAATATAAATAGCAAAGCTCTTAGAAAAGATTTAGGATTGAATATGTATGACCTGGGTTAGACTGTTTCTTAGTTAATACATCAAAAACTTAAGTAGAAAAAAAAAGGATAAATTATACTTTACTAAAACTGAAAACTTATATTACTATAAATAATATATCAAGAAAATAAAAATATAATACATGGAATGGGGGAAATATTTTATAATTATGTATATGATATGGTATTTGTATCTAGCACATAGAACCGTGGCAACTTAAAAAGTAAACCAATTAAAAATGGACAAAACATTCAAATGTAAACTGAAACTTCTCTAACAAAAATGAATAGATGGCTACAAAGCACACATTCAGTGATAAACATGACTGGTCACTGAGGAAACTGAATTTATAATTCAGTGAGATATTGAGCCAACTAGGATGTCTATGGAGAGAAAGGAGGCAGGAGAAGAGACGGAAAGGGCAGACAAGCCAAACCTGGTGGCTAGGCCTCCTGTAATCCCAAGATACTTGGGAAGCTGAGGCAGGAGGATTACAAGTCCAGTTCAAGGCTTACCTGAGCTACAAAGTGAGTTCAAGGCCATCCTGGGCAATTTAGTAAGACACTTTCTCAAAGTAAAATGAACAGTGTACTGGGAGTGTCAGTCAGTGGCAGAATGCTTGTCAAGCACTCGCAAGGCCTTAGGGTCCATCTCCAGTACTGAACCAAAAGAAACAAAGAAAAATAATATTTAAGTGTTGGTACAAATATGTATTCTAGGATACTGTTAGTGGGAGTGCAGACTTATGAAGCCACTTTAGAACATATTTGGGAGCCCCTCAAAATATTAAAAGACTGTACAGTCTATCATTACACTGCAAGTATGATATTCAAGAGAAATGAAATCCCATGTCTATATATAAATGATTACGGAAGTATTATTAGTAAAAAACCAGAAAGTGGAAACAACCCAAATGCCTGTAAGTTGATGAATGGACGAATAAAATGTGGTGTTCCCATATACTGTGAAAAGAATGAAATTTTGGTGCATACTGCAGCATAAGTGGGTCTCAAGAATATTTCTCTGAGAAAATAATTCGATAACAAAAGATGGTATACATATATACATTTACACATAGCTAAGAATTAACTGGTAGAGATGGAGAATTACTGGTCCCCAGGATCTGAAGCTGGGGAGGATGGAGAAGTGACTGATAATTGACTGTGTGCTGATGATCATACCAACAAGATTGGGGACCATTGCTGCACAACTCATGAATAGATCAAAGTCATTTAATTGTGTATTATAAACAAGCTTGTTTTGCCTTTCTTGATATTTGTACAATATGTTTTAATCCTTATGAGAGGTTTAAATTATTCCTCCCATTCCCTAAAAGTGTCATATGCTGTTCTGGAGCAACCTAGAGCATACCCACAGTTTCCAATGGAGAAGAACATCAGGTGGAGTGGATGTGAAGGCTTGGAACTTCTTGACTTTCTTATCTCCTATTCTTAACAAATGGTAGCTTCCCCAACTATTCTTTTCATTTAATTAACCATTATTTAAAAAAAAACATTATTAATAATACAGCAAACAAACAAAAAAACTTACTTAGAGTGTGGAGCAGAATGGATGTACAGCTATGGGTCATCAATGGAAAAGGGAGGTACTGTGGGACAATGGTCTTGTACCCTGTAAAGATTTGTCACTTCTGATTGTTTAATAAAACATTGATTGGCCAGTAGCCAGGCAGGAAGTTTAGGCAGGGCAACCAGACTAGCAGAATTCTGGGAAGAGGAAAGGCACAGTCTGCAGTCTTCACCCAGATGCAGAGGAAGCAAAATGAGAATGCCTCACTGATAAAAGGTACCAAGCCACGTGGCTAACACAGACAAGAATTATGGGTTAATTTAAGATGTAAGAGTTAGTTAATAAGAAACCTGAGCTAATAGGTCAACCATAATCATACAACAGTTTATAATTAATGTAGGCCTCTGTGTGTTTCTTTGGGACTGAATGGCTGTGGGACCAGTTGGGACAGAAACCTGTCAACAGGGAGGGAAAAGGGTACAGGATTCGTACATATGTCTGCTGCATGGTGCCCTTCCTGTGGCAATTGTGTCCATCTTGACTGTGGACAGTTACACATAGCAACCACTGAACTCCAGGTTTGGCAGTTCTTTACTGACAACACATGAATGTGCTTCTTGGGGTCTGTGATAGTGGTATCATCACAGACTTTGACACTGAGCTGTTAGTCTACCAGATGGGAGGCTCTGTAGATGCCTGGGTCCTTCCTGAACTGCAAACTGCGTCCTTGCCCACAGATGACTTGAAGATGGAGGAGGAGAGCATAGAGCTTGGTATTGCTCACAACAGGCTCCACCTGGAGTGAAAAGGCATGGGTAGGTTGGAACTGGGCATACACAGTGGGGATTTTTAGCTCCCAGGGAACTGCTATGATAGAGCCTAGAGAACTGGGAGGCCCACATGTGAGGCTTTGATGTGTAATTCTGTAGCAGATGTTTGTGATTCTATGTGTCCTTCACCTGGAAGCTGGACTCGGTGTCACACTTGACACAGATCCTGGTCCATACTCCTCCCTTGCTCATCCTCCATGCGGTCCTTGTGGATAGCTGCTTATGTACCTGCTCCCAGGTGCCACTTCTTTCAAGGGAAGCTAGATGCACCCTGTACGACTAGACTCACTGATCACTCAGTGACCTCCTGGAACTTGTGACTGCTCAGTTCAAGTCACTAATTAAAACTCTCTCAAACCTGCTAGATGCAATGACACTATTGGTCTAAGGGTCTCTCTTCCTCTCTATCCATTTGTCCCTGACTGCTATATTTGACTCCCAAGCATGCTGTGTACCCCAGAACCTGTAATTAATCCAATCTTTGTTTTTATCTTGTATTTCTTCTAATTATTAAAGGGATGTTCCTCATCTTAAGGATTCTACTAGAAGCTAGAGTCATATCAAAATCAAGCTATTAAAAAAGAAGCAGGAGGAGGTGGTACACACCTTTAATTCCAGCACCCGGGGAGGCAGAGGCAGGTGGATCTTTGAGTTTGAGGCCAGCCTGATCTACAGAGTGAGTTCCAGGGCAGCCAGGGATACACAGAGAAAGCCTGTCTCAAAAAGGGAGCCCATAGTAGGTACTAAATGAATATCTATTGAGTTTTCAAAGAGTTGTTTTCAGAAGAAAAATTATGTATAAAAAGAAATATTCTGAAAACAGGCATTGCTCTGAGTTGGGTAGGACATGTGCAATTCCCATTTTCTGGGTCTTTTTCAAACAAGAATTTTTTTTATCTGTTTGAGGGGAACTTGCTGTTGTCCTTCTTGCAAATAGGAAGAAAGACTACATGACATTTAGCCTCAGAGCTCCACTCTGAGTTTGCCCTTTACTGATGGCTGGGTGCAATTTAAAAAAATAAACACTATTCTCAGTAAGAAAATATCTTTTTTTCTTCCCTGAAATTTCCTTGGTGTTCCTTCATTGGCATCCATTGGTTGTAAGTCAGGTACAACATTATTTATTTATTTTTAGACCTTGCTTTTATTCATTATGATTGTGTGTGCCACGGTGTGCATACGGGGGCCAGAGGGGAATGGCATAGTATTTGTCCTCTGCTTCACCTTCACATAGGTTCCCAGAATCCAATTCAGGTTGTCAGTTTGACAGGCGAGCATTTTTTTTTTTTATCGAGTCATCTTGCCAGCCCCAGACAAATTTTCAGAGAATTTCCCGCACATTTTGCTATCCTGGTTTTGCTGTTGTTGCTGATCATGACCAGGCTGTAAAAATGTTGAACCTAGAGAATCTTTGGCGCCTGAGATAGAGACATTTGGGATAGTGTGATTTGTAATTTATAGGCAGCCACTGTACAGTTACATTTAGCGAGAAAGGTCATAAGAAGCTGTATGAAGAGCTGTTCTCCGATAATGACCTTGGCATTATTAGACTGTTGACTCAGAGCTGTCATGTAGATACGGTCATTCTACATCATGCGCTGTGCCCACAGGATCCCTTCCCCTCTGTTCCTGTTTCTTTATTAACGTTCTTAGAGTTTGTTCAAATTCGTACTGTGAGTTATCGAATGGTCATTTTTACCACTTCTCCAAAGCATGAATTACAATACTTAAATCTGAAGTTTAGACTAGTCAAGGGGTATTATTCTTGAAGAGAAGTTAACTTCAATCACTCTAAGTAAGAAGAAAGAGCCTTTCAGAAGGATTAGGTCATTTGCTGGGCAAGATGCAAATATTAACCTATCCGCTCCACTAACCCACAGTGGCCTCCTATTCAGCGACTGAAGATTAATCCGAAAGAAGTCTTCTCATCCTTGCCAGTTGTCACAGCCTTGACATCGTGGTCATGGTATAAGAGTTAAGTAAATTCATAAGAGAATATTTATTTAAACTCTGTGGCAATGAGGCTCCTATTATCTTTTGTCGTTGAATAATTGAAAAGGTATCCGATAGCAAAGTTTCAATTATTCATCAAGTTATTTTGTTTACTTGACTAATGTCTGTAGGCAAATAACTGACACCTGAATTAAGAACTGGCAACATCCCCATAGCTTGATTATTGGGTTGTCTGTGCTGACACCCTCAAATATAAAAAGCGTCATACAAATTACCTCTCTGTGCTTATAGAGGGAATACGGGATCTGTGTTAATTTTCTATTTCTTCTATAACAAATAGCCATGTGGTTTTAGTACTTAGAACAACACCAATATTTAGAGTCTTGTAGTTCTGTGGGTCATAAGACTTGAAGACAAGCTGGATGCACTGTCTAGAGTTTCCTGGGCTGAGCCTTTCTGTAGCCCCGGGAGGTGAATTTACTGCCTTAGCTCACACATACTGTTCCTTGTAGTTGTCGGACTGGGTTCTCCCTTTCCCTGCTGACTGCCTTCTGGGAGCCAGTCTTTGCTCTTATAGGGTATTTGTCATGGACTGCACGGGAGCCCCCAATAAGGGTGGGTTATGTCTTACTCTTACTGCCAGTTGGGGGGCTCCCTCTCCTGCTACAAATCTTTCCACCCTTCCCTGCTGATGCATCTCCTTGTTTTAAGAGTTTCCATTTAGACGAGTTTCACCCAGATAATCCAGGGTAATCATACCTATTTTAAGGACTGTAACCTTGGTTAAATCTACAAGGTCTCATTTTTATTTTGTTAGAGTGTTTTCATCATATTTCAGTTACCGAAAATTAATACATGGCTATTTTATGGGACTGTTATTCTGCCTATGACAATATGAAATAACAAGGCAGAGCACGTTTGGTTGTTTTGTTTGTTTGTTTCTCTTTTAAAGAATAAATGACATTGTGCATATATTTCTCCAATTTCACTAGGATTTATTTTTTCATAAATTTGTGCTTTGCAATTTGTTTCTATAGAGTACCTTTCTAATCCTCCCTTCAATTCTAGGACTGCAGGTATGTTACAAACACTTTGATTATTTCAGGGTATCCAAAATAAAGATACAATACAATTTACACATAGAACTACTTAACTTCTAAACACTGTTCCTTCCTCCTTCCCTTTCTCCATCCCTCCTTCCCTCACTCCTTCTCTCCTCTTCTTTTTACTTTTTTGTTCTTTGTTTGCCCAGGTCTGGAGAATATACTCATACTGATTCTGCCAGTTACTTCCTGACAACTTCTTTTAAGGCCTGGAGTCATTAGTGTAAGAGGGTACAGCATGACCATGACATCAAAATACTATGTTCTGAAATTCTACCTTTTGAATTCTTTTGACATTTCTGTTGTACCTTACATGGGCAGCCCCTGGGAACCCATACTAAGTGTTTGGTTATGTGGGCAAGGGCCAAGTCTACCTACAATCTCCATTTTGTGTCATTCAATCCTCTGCTGACATCTTCAAACCTTTCTTGCTACATGGGAAGATATTTACCTGAAAATGTCATCTCAGTGTAAATGTTACAGCTGTCAAGGAAATATGAAGGGCCTGAGATTTTATCCTGTTCGTAAGCTAATAAGAATGTGTGTTGGAGCTCCATGAATGCCTCCAGAAAGATACAAGACTCCTGGGTCATAGACAAAGGACATAATTCCTCACAGTCCAGTAGGAAGCATAAACTCCATGTATACAATGTTCCTTCATCACCCTGAGAACCAGGAATTCCTTCGTCACCAGTATCACATGCCATGTGCAGTAAGGTTAAGATTAGAACCTTAACTGGAAATGATCTATACTAGCTCATGCTTTGTGCGTGTTCCCAAGCTTGTTCTGGGACACTGTGGATCCTTTAAGAGGTGAAATATAGTCGTCCAGCAAGGTCACTGAGAGTGGGCCTTGGAAGGTGATATCTGGTTTTCCTTGACTCTCTGACTCCTGGTGTCTTCCATGATGTGGACAAACTCTTCCATATGCTGTGACATGATCTACTCCACCAGACCTTCCCAATGTGATATACAGAAGCCATGAGCCAACTATTTCTTACTTTAATTTGTTTTTCTTGTTAAATAATAGCGGTCACAGAAATACCAAATTAATTAATACAAGTGGGTTTAGGTCAAGGTGAAGTAGCCTTGGCATTTTAAGATTACTCTATGATAATTATGTCTGTATGTGTGGGTATGTGCATGTGGGTAGGTGCTTGCAGAGGCCAGAGATATCAGTTCTCCTTGGAGCTGCGTTATGGGTGGTCATGAGTTGCCTGATGTGGTCACTGGAAACTGAACTCAGGTCCTCTCATGAGTGGTGTGTTCTCTTAACCTTTACATCTCTCCAGTTCAATCTTGATGTTTTAAAATGTCCAGGAACCATTCTTTTACGTGCACTGCTAACAAACCAGCTCTACCTTCACCTTAAGAAAAGGCAGTAGCCTTATATTTTGGGCTACAAGAAAATAAGCCCTGTTCCAGAGAAGAAAATGTTGTGTTTTCTAAGGCTGTTACTGCACAAAACATGTACCTTCAAAACATGTGCCAAGTGAAGTTGCTCCTTCTTTTTATTTTAAGACATATAGAAATGTCAGAGAGCCATGAATATTCCTCTTCCACTTCTTGACTTAAAAAAATAGATCTTTTCCATATTAACTCCCATCTTCCCATCCTCCTCCCCTCCTCCCCATCTTCCCATCCTCTCATCCTCTCTCCAATCCTCCTATCCTCCTTCTCATCCTCCCATCTTCCCTTCCACTTTCCCATCCTCCCTCCAACCCTCTCATTCTTCCATCCTCCCATTTCCCCTCCTCCCTCCCATCTTACCATCCTCCCTCCCATCTTCCCATCATCCCTCTCATCCTCCCATTCTCCCATCCTCCCTCCAATCCTCTCATCTTCTCAGTCTCCCTCCATTCTCCCATCCTCCTTCCAAACTTGCATCCTCTGTCTGATCTTCCCATTCTCCCATCTTCCTGTCTTCCCATTCTCCTGTCCTCCATGGTGGCTTAGCTAACTGTGGAATAGGGGGTGGAAAGAATGTAAGAGCCAGAGCATGGGGAGGAGAACACTGAAGCGCAGTCTGCTAAACAAGGCCATTGCCCTTGTGAACTCATTGCAACTGTGGCTGCCTGCACAAGAGCAATCGCGAGGCGAGTCTGCATTCTAGCTAAGGAGGGAGTGTGTGACAAGACAGGCAATGAAGAGAGGGCTATGCTGGGTGGATGTCTGGGGATCTGGGGAACTGGAGGTGTGTGTGATAAGGTACACTGTTTATTGTTTAAAATTTTTAATTCTTTATTTACTTTAATTTTACATACGATTTGCCTTGGATATATATTTGTTCGCAATGTGTATGGTCCCTGTGGAGGTAAGAAGAAGGTATCAGTCCCCTGGGGATAGGTGGCTATGAGCCACTGTGTAGGTGCCAGGAACTGAACCCAGGTCCTCTACAAGAGCAGCTAGTGCTCTTAACCACTGGGCCATCTCTCCAGCCTCTAGGATACATTGTTATATGTGTGCCGTGTTAAATAATAGATGAAAGGTCTTCTATAAGAGTTACCAAATAAGTGGGTCTGCCTGTCTGATATAAACTGGACCAACTTTCCTAGGTTTAAAGAGTAATTTTAATCATTTAAGATAAGGTGAATTACATGTGCATACTTTGTGATTACTCATGGAAAATAAATCACATATATATGCAACTGGAGCAACGTAAGGTCACTGGAGCAGGTCCTTCCGGGAGGGTCTGTTTTCCATGCCCACTTCTTGTCCCACTCTGTGTACCAGCATTTTCCAAGAAACTATTAGAAAACAAACAAGAAAATAATTTCTTTTAGCATTTACTAAGCAGAACAAATGAGATGAGGTACCCCTTAGAAGACTGAGACATGGCTTGGAGAGCTGTGCTCACATACTTAAGAAAAGGATTCTGAGGGACAGTAAATCAGGGCTTGTTTTACAAATACAACTGCTGGTTGCTGGTCTGTGATAAAATGTCTCATTGACTAATAATTTAGGGACACTGTATTTAACATGTGCCTCTCTCTGATGAGAATCACAGTGCAGATCTGCTTATGAAAGATTCTGAGAAGTCTTGGAAGGGGAAAGCAACTTTATTTGGTTTAATTCAATACTGTCCTAATTGATTTGATAATGAAATTGTGTGTGTGTGTGCGCGCACGCATGAGTGCATGTGTCTTCGTGTGTTTTTATGTCCAATATTTAAACCTGCAGAACAAACACACATACAAACACACACGCCCACAAGCATGCACGCACGTATGCACACACAGAGGCCACTTAAAGGTGATTGAGATCTGGACTTGCTAGGGTTCCGTTCTTATTCAACATACCTCCTTTACAGCCTCTGAATGGACCTTTCACATTGATTCATTCTGAACATCACACATTTAAATAGTACATTTTTACTGGGCTTGATTACCTGAAAGTGCCATTAATGTATTCTCAGTATCCTTCTGCTCCTCTGGTCTATTTCTAAGGTCATTCCCTGAAGTTTAATTGTCATATTGATGAGGAAATGTGCTCATTGTTACAAGGTAGATTACAACACGTTTGGAAGCAAAGCTGGGAAAATTTTTTTCAGTCAATAAATCTGTTTTTCAAATTTTGACAAAACAGTTTAAAGTGAAACTTCTAAAGGGTCAACATCATATTATCCCAATGTTGCTTTCATTATAATTTACAGAAAAGGAATGCCACTGATTAAAAAATTAGAACACTATGGATGAAATTATAATTCAGATGAGGTACTAAAGTAATAAACCCTGCCATTTCTGTGTGCATACCAAACTACTAACTCCACAAAACAGTTACATGTATTCTTTGCATTCTAAAATATAACCATTGGTTAAAAACTTACCAGTTACTTTGTAGCCATGCACGATGGTATGTGCATACTTATAATCCCAACACCAGGGGAGCAGATACTGGAGGATCTGGGTTCTAGGTCATCCTCAGCTACAGTGGCAAAATTGCAAAAATTATGACATGAGGCATTGTGATAGGAAGTGAGAGATATTTCTTTTTAATGCTCATGTTTTAATAAATAACGATAATTTCATTTAATTTATTTATTTGACTTTCTGTTTTAAGAAGTATATTTCAGGGGACTTGAGAGATGGCTCAGCAGTTAAGAGCACATACTGTTCCTGTAGAGGAGTTAAGTTGGTTCCCAGCATGCACACACTGAGTGACTCACAACTGCCTATTACTCAGCTCCCAGGGACTCCGAGGCCCTCTTCTGGTCTCTGTGGGTACCTCCTCACCCACTACAGATATACACCACATACACAGACTTTTTAAAAAATGTAATCTTTAAATAAATAAGTAATAAACTTCATTGAGGTTTATTATGCATAGAGAAGGCATTTAAAGTCACTGGGACCAGAACCTTTCACGGGGGGGGGGGAGTCTGTTGTCCATGTAGTGGATGGATAATGACTTTTCTAAATACAATAAAATGAATTTATTTAAATCTTTATTTGGTTGGTTTTGACAAAATCTTAAGTTATGCAAGCACCATCACAAACTAAGCACAAAATGTTTTATTTATCAACCCCAAGGCTTTCCCATAGTCCTTTGCATGAGAAGGGCTGTCCCTCTGCCCTAGATTCTTGTAGCTACTGATATATTTGTTGTATTTTGTCTTTATTACCTCTTCGTATGTAGTGCCATGTGTCTGCTTCTTTTCCTGTGTGATATTCACTTGAATTCACTTACACTCTTGGGTCTGTTATTGGGCATATTTCCTCTTGTGTCTGAGTCACACTCCTTCCAATCAAGACACATAGTCTTGACATTCTCGTTGTTGAGAAAGTTCTGAGGAAACAAGGAGGAAAGATTTGTCTGGGCTTGTGACTTCAATAGAACAGCTGATCATGCTGAGGAAGGCAAGGCCGAAGGAACATATGGCGTCTGGGGCCCTGTGAGCACTGGGAGGCAGAGGGGCTTGGCCCAAACTGGGGCTGGGCTCTTTTCTTTTGTTTAATTGTGATTTCTTGTTTTCTAGAAAATCTATGCCTAGCCTGAGACCACAAAAGTTTTCTCTTGTGAGTTCTTCCAAAAATTTGTGTAGGTGTATCCTTTATTTTTGAGTAAAGTCAGAGGATTTATTAAAAGCTTTTTACATTTACATATGGATCTCTCAGCAGCTGCCCAGTAAAGGAGAATGGAGGAGAATAGGGGAAGTGTGAGGAAGAGAAGGAGGGAGGAAAAGAGGATGGGAGGGAGGGGAAGGAAGAAAGAGAGAGAGGGAAAGGAAGAGAGAGAGAGGGAGAGAGAGGGGAAGGCAGAGAGAGAGGAGAGATAGAACACTATGGAATTTAAGTGATGCTTGCATAGAGGTAAGCCATGCGGCAGACACATAGAGATAAGCCATGCGGCAGACAGGCAGCCACAGGGCAGACGGGGAAGCTCCGTGGAAAGAGTAAGGATGCCTGAGACACCAGAGAAAGCACATCCAGGCTTCAGTCCGTGTTGGAAAGAACAGACAGAAGATGAAATAAATAGTCACGTCTTTCTTAGTCTGGGCTGGAGAATCTGTAGTCTTGGCAACAACCTAGGTCATCTGTTTCAAAAGATAAAGGCCCAGCTCAACCTCAAGGAATGTCCTAGGTTTTGATGATGAAACTACTTTGATGAAACTCCATGACCAAAGCAACTTGCAGAGGAAAGGGCTTATTCAGCTTATATTTTCCAAACACTGTTTATAATGGAAGGAAGTCAGGGCAGGAACCTGGAGACAGGAGCTGATGCAGAGATCATGAATGAGTTCCGCTAACTGGGTTTATCTCCATGGTTTGCTCAGCCTGCTTTCTTGTAGAACCCATGACCACCAGCACAAGGGGCTATGTCCTCCCCCATAAATCACTAATTAAGAAAATGCCCTACAGGCTCTTGCCCAACACTGTGTGGATGGCCAAGAAACAGAGACTGAAGACCCCAGAGACCTAAGGTGAGAACCCAGCAGAACTGGTCTAAAAAAAGAAATCAATGAAAAAATACTGTGCTACACTCATAGATCATTGTCTTGTCCAGTTATCAGCAGAGAGTCTTCCTTTGGCAGCAGGGACCCACAGACACTATGTATGCAGAGAAAGAGTCTAAATTGGAGTTCTTCATGGGTCCCTCCCCTTGGCCTTCAGGAATTAGGAGGCAGAAAGATTGTAAGAGTCATAGGGGCTGGGGGACACCAGGAGAACACACCCACTGAATCAATTAAGTAGGGTGTATGCAGCTCACAGAGACCGAAGTGACAAGCATGGGGCCTGCATGAGTCTGCACCAGGTCCTCTGAGTGTAAGCTACAGCTGTGAGCTTGATGTTTCTGTGGGACTCCTAACTGTGGGAGAGGCTGTCTCTCTGACTCTTTTGCCTGCTCTTGGGACTCCTTGTCTCTTGTTGGGTTGCCCTGTCGTGTTTGCTATTGTCTCTTGGAGACCTGCTCTTTTCTGATGGGAGACAGAAGAGGGGTTGGATTGGAGCTGGAGGAGAGGTCATAGGGAGCTGGGACGAGTGGAAGGAGGAGAAACTGTGGGTAGCATGTATCGTATGAGAGAAGAATCTATTTTCAATTAAAAAAGAATAATGCTTTGAGAGAAGAGGCAATAATTTGTGTGGAATGTTCAGTTTGGAAAATGGTGCTGCATGAGGGTAATTTAGTGCTGTACAAGCAAGCAGATTCCAACGCTAATGAAAGCGAAGTGACGACCTTGGGAAAGTAATTAGGCTTTGTGCGTCTTAATTCACTCATCCGTACAAGGGAGCCCTTGCTCTACTTAAGCTCTATATTAAATAGAATATGCTTTTTAAGTACTGGGAATAAAATATACACATATATGTATGACATATATCACACATATGTAATATATATGTTTTGTAAATGGTATTGAATAAAAAACATTTTCTTTTAAATTATTTTCTATACTTGGAATTTTAAAATTTTTTTTTTTTGTAAAAACAGTAAGACATCTAGTTTTTTCTCTGAAGAACTCTGGATTATTAAAGGTACAGAAGGCAGATAAGAATTATGACTATGTCTAGGAATTTTTTAAATTATTCACTCTCCAGACAAGCTGACAATTGCACATTTTAAAAATACCCAGAGCTTATTTTAAAAACACATCAGAATGCATAATCCCTGTGGGCAGTTTTTGTTTACCGTAAGGCAATATAAATTGTAGGGATCCCGTTACTGTTACTACCAGAAAATTCCACATATGCCAGCATTACGTTCTTTCATTTACTACCTAAAATTCTCTATTTCTAGTGTAAACAAAACAAAAATGTTCAATTCAAACAGGTTTCTGGGATGAACAATTTATGTGGATGCTCCCACTTTGCTTTTGGAGCGTCTGGTAGGAGCAGATTATTGTGTAAGATCCATCTTCCCCTTCCCCTGTGCACAGGACCTGTTTCTGATTTTAACTGAAGAAGCTGTCTATTGTCACTCATGAAGCTCTGGATGAATGGGTTTTAATTTGACCCTCAAGAGTCAGTCTAGCCAAATAATAACAATGAAAATGCATGAGAACAGCAATTTCAACCTGGCTATTTCACAGACAAGCTTATTTTATGCATCAATAGCAAATAAATCAAGAAATTGGATGGACTTGCTGAATGTCTTTCACTGCTGTAAGTGAATCCATCTAGCTAGCGTAACAAGCAGTTCCGAAGATTGGAGTGTAAGCAGAGAAGAAATATTGATTGATTGCTTTATTTAAGAGTGGAACCACAATACCACCTATGCAAGGAATTTAGCATATCTCGCCAGGCAGTACCATCTTGTTGCTATAACCTTAACTGCAAGGTAGGTTAGACTCACATGTATGGAGTCCCATCTCATAACTTAAGCCCAGCTCTAACAGTATGACAGCTCCTCCCAAAGCTATCAGCTTTGGGCAGATATAGGTGACTGCAGCCTACATCTACACTAGATGTCTAAAATGCAACGTTGCAAAGTAGCTTTGAGTCCATAGGAATGTCAAAATCCACCAGTAGGAGCCAGTTTTCGGCCAACCTTGTAAGCATTTAAGCAGGGAGAACATCTTACGTGAAAGTTCCACATCTGTGCTTCATATGGGAGATACCTACTCAAACAACCATCCCCACTTGGTTGGCCAAGCATGATCTTCTTATTGTAAATCATTATTTTCCAAATAGACATGATACAAAGAAGCCCTGTTCCGTAGTCTGAGAATTAATAGATGTCTTACTAAGACAATAAAAACAGAAAGGTTTTGGGGTTTTACTCTTCACTCTTTCGTGGGGCCCGTCACACAGCTAGCTCCCAAATAAATCACATGGAGTCTTACTATTACTTATGAATGCCTGTCCTTAGCTTGGCTTGTTTCTAGCCAGCTTTTAATAAATTATCCCATGTACCTTATGCCTTTGGACCTTTACATTTTTCTATTTCTGTATATCCTTTCTCTCTTCCTTACTCCATTGCTGGCTGTGTAGCTGGGTGGCTGGCCCTCCTTTTCTCCTTTTCTCGATCCTCAATTTTCTCTTCCCAGATTTTTCCTTCTGTTTATTCTCTCTGCCTGCCAGCCCCATCTATTCTTTCTCCTGTCTAGCAATGGACTGTTCAGCTCTTTGTTAGAGCAATCAGGTGTTTTAGACAGGCAAAGTAACACAACTTCACAGAGTTAAACAAATGCAACATAAAAGAATGTAACACATCTTTGCATCCTTAGACAATTGTTCCACCGCATAAACAAATGTAACACATCTTACAATAACAGTATACAACCGAAAGGATTTAAAAAAGAAACATGTGGGCTGGCACTTTATTTGCCCTGGTGCAAGGCTCCTTGAAGCTGTTGTTTCATGATTTGACTATCCTGAGAGTCACTTCTCAAAGGTGTTTTGTTGTATAGATGCTCTTCAGAAGTTCTTCAAATGTGAAGAACCAAACTCTAAATAAAAATAACATTCCATGTCACTACTGCTAAGAAATTAAAATGTCCTAGGTTTATCTATATTCTGAAAGGGAAAAAAAATCCCCAAAGTTTTGAGTATCCACAAAAAAACACACGGTGCTGGTGCCTGTGAGTTCCTATAACGAGACAAACCCCAATGACTTCTCTGATCCTTTCAGAGCAAGGTAATTACAACTTTTTACAGCACACTATTACAGCCAGCGGAGGAGAGCAAAGCACATGGTGGGGGGAGGTGGTGGTCTAGTTCCATCCTGTGTGTAACAACAGTGTGACCAAGAGCAGTTTATGAGAGGAAGTGGTTTATTTCAGCCTACAAGTCACAAGTCCATCCTGTCAGGAACTGGAAGCAGAAATCATGGAGGAACTCTGCTTGCTGACTAGCTCACAAGCTCAAGTTTAGCTAGTTTTCTTACACAGACCACCAACCCAGGGAATGATTTTACCCACAGTGAGCTGGACCCTCCTGCATAAATCAACCATTAAGACAATCCCCTACAGACATGCCCACAGGCTAATTATCACTGGGAAATCCTTCAGCTGAGACTCTTTTCACAGACGACTCTAAGCAATGTCAAGTTGACAGATGAATCTAACAACACATGGCCAACTAGACTCGCTTCCCAGGAGCTGGTTTTCACTGTAAGGTTGTCTCGCAATGTATGAGATATAAAGTGCCCTTTAGAAAATGATAATTGCTGCAGGCCCCATATCTTAGGTGGGGGGGCACTCGAAAATGCTCATATCCAAGTTTACCATTGTGCAAAGCCGTATGTGCATTTTCATCAGAAGAAAGTTGTCAGTCCCCATAAGTTGACGTAGTGAGTTGCAGTGGAATTCAGAAGAGCAGAATTATTGAAAATCCTTAATATAAAATCAAGGGGGAAGTTTCAGTATGCCATACTTCAGTCAAATGAAAGTTTCAGAACTTCCAGAGATGAAGATGAATTATCAGAATAGAACTACTTTTAAAGACTTGGTTTTGATGTACCTGGATATGATACCCCTCAAAGGTTTCCATGAAGCTGAAAATTACCTGCTTCTTGGCAGTGACACGGTGACAGCTACACTGGGGCTTCATACCTTCTCTGTTGACCCCAGTCCCTACCCTGGAGGGTTGCAGAAGGAAGCTCATGTCCCAGTCCTGATTTTTTATAGCTTCCAGTGACATCAAGGAAAATTGTTTCCGTGTGTGTGGTGCTCGCACCATGGGACGGTTCACAAGTCAGGCAAGGGGCTGGAGATTGAAACACACACACCGACAGAGACACGGGTCATTCTTTAAACAAGAATGTACCCTTTATTGTGTTCCAAGTCAGCTTATGTAGGGTTCTCCTTGACTAATGGCCATGCCCTAGCTCTCGGGATTTTTCAGCTGCAAGCCCACCAGAAACCCCAACCCTGCCATCAGGAACTCATGAGGGTCTCGGGCCCAGGGCAGCTGCAAGCACAGAAAAACAAGCGGTTTACTCCGGCAGGCAAGGGGTCATAGAAAATTCAGGGTCTGAGGGTCTGCAGTCCTCAACACATGTGTGCTTTGCAGCTGCCTGGGGTATCGACTTTCTCCTACAGGTTCTTCAACCCCTGGTATGGCATGTCCCCCACAAATCTCACCTGGGTCACCTGTGACCAGATGACAAGCCTCTCAAGAACAGAAGTATATGGTAGTCTTCATTTCTTCATTCTCATAGCCGTGTGTCTCACATGGAGACCACATGGCATGTGCTCACTGGGTAGGCAGACTAATGAAGCCACCAGGCATTTGACTAAGTGGCTGTGTCTAGCAGTTCACATTTCCCCCCATGTTTTCTCATCTGAGGCCCCAGGAAGCACAACCAATGTTTGGTGAGAGCTCATAAGATTGCCTCGGTACAAAATAAAAACGGATCCAAGATGGGAGGGCTGGAGTAGGAGGGGGAGTGCCGTTCCACCCAGCCATGCCCACGGGCAATCAAAGTGCATCGCTGTGAGATGTGGAAATGGGACAGTTTATCACCTAGTAAAATAGGGGGAAATGAGCGCCAATGCTTTCATTTCTTACAGTACCGTGTGAAAAGAAATTGAATAAATACCCCGGTTGCCCAAATCACTAGGCTTCATACTTGAAATGATTGAGTGAAAAAGGCGATCTCAGAAAATGCTTTTCTAAAATGGCCTGTTTAAGCAGCTCGTTTCCTCCAGCGAAACTACAACTTTTTGATTTATAAAGTGTGTGTTGTGGCAGAAGTGCCGTTGAAAAGGTTCTTGAGGGCAGGGGACTGGTAATGTCAGCTGGTTGTCTCTAGAGGAAGAACTAGTTCCAGCACGTTGGGCTTGATGCTCGCACAGGAAAGCATTTCTCTTTGCTCCGTGAAAAGGAAAGAGAACCCGATTCTCTTACACCTTCTTTCTGCCTGTTCCATAGAAGAATGTTCTGGAAGGTGGCGGAGCTCACTGCAGAGGGGCTGGGGTGCAACAACGTGAGGATGCTCTTGTCAGAGACTTTTCCCAGGGATCTTTGTGATGACGCTAGCTGGCCATCGTTTCCCCATCCTCCTGAGGTGATGCACCCAACAGTTTTATCCCTGCTTGGTGCTGTCCACATGGATTAGGACAGACTCCACCTTCTCCATGCATGCGATCACTTTACTGCGCTTTCTCATGTGGCTTCCCAGTCCCTCCGTTTCTTCCTAATGAACATCTAAGATCCATTTCCAAGGCCAAAGAGATGAGCAAGCTGTTTACATCAAAAGGAGGACTGGGTATTTTGTGCCTACTTCACAAATGCTTTTTATTTTACGTTTTACTAGTTTCTGTAAAAATTACCCCAAAGATGGCTGTAGAGATGACTCAGTGGTTAAGAGTATATACTGATTTGGCAGAGGACCTGAGTGTGAGTCCTAACACCTATGTTGAATAGCTCACAACCACCTGTAGCTTCAATTACAGGTGATTCTGGCCTTCATGGGCACACATACACTGATAATAATAATAATAATAATAATAATAATAATAATAATAATAATAAATGAATCTTTAAAAATCCCCCAAAAGTATTTTTTTATTCTTTAAGTTGTTTTGTAAATGAGCAAATAATTGATTCTAAATTATATTCTGCAGATATCAGAAACAACAACAAAAAGTCCTCTGTGTGATTAAAATTTAACCTAATTGAAAAAAATTAACCTAATGAAGAACACATTAATGATTCTAGAAAATCTTCGTATATTGTAAATATCTCTGTCTTGAGAAAAAAATCTATAGCCTATGAGAGTCATTTAGTTTGACAGTTTTTTACTGTAAATAAGTAAGAATCAGGGAGCGATGTTTAAGAAGGGGCGGGAAGTTATTTTTTTTACAGTGAGCAAAGTTTCTGAGGTAAATACCATCCAGTCTCACCTAAAATCCCATGAGAATTTTATATGCACAGATTCTGCCACTGCAGAATAAAGAAGGAATTGGTGAACCTTTCTCCCGTGAAGGACTTTCTGATACAGGAATTACTACCTGCTATAAACTAACATAAAATTAGCAAGGCACATGAAATGTGTGTTCAAATAGTGGGGAACAAGTTTAGGCTAATGATTCCAAGAGAAAGGAGGCATTGAGACACTTCCGTACGTCCCCCACTTGGGTACCTAGAAGCAGTCTTAAAGGCCAAAGTAGTTAAAGAAAACGTAAAGAAAGAGCTTGGAGATCGCCATGTGACCAACGAGTAAATGCTGACGTTTGGGGAGATGAGAGTTCCAGGACCTACACAACAGCATAGTGGAGATGGGAAGCTGCTCACAGAGACAACTTCTCACCCACATGAGTGTCCATTCAAATCACTGCCTGAATACTGTTCTACACCCGTGAAAGGAAAGATTCCAGAATGCCAGGGCGAAGACAGCAAGCAGTGTGGGGAAAACATAATTAAGAAAATGCAGAGGGGGAAAAAGACGACACAAACAGATGACAGCTAACAAGATGTATATACTTACACCAAAACATATGGATAACTGAAATTAATATAAATGGTCCATGTGCCAGCTGTATCCAGCTCACAGCCTGTGGACCAGGATAGCTGCAAGCAAGACTCAACACAAAATCCTAAATTTATTTAAAATACTATAATATTTGTTGTGATGTTTTTATATATGTTGCATGGTGTTCCATTATGAACATTGTAGATGACAATGTCATGTCACAGTGTCAAAGCCATGGACTCTAGTAAGGAGGCAGACATAGACATAATTATAAAAATATAACCATGCTATATGTTTGCTCCAACAAACTTTAAGAGTTCAGTTACATGTTTTATTTCTTATCATATTTTTATTACTTAAAACAATTTTTAAATTTAATTAGATTTTGATCACATTCTTCTTCTCCCCCACTCCTTTCATGTCCTCTCCTCACACCCCAAACATCCAACTTTAAGTTCTTTCTCAACAAATAAAAACCCATAACAACAAACCCTTCCAAAACCAATAAAATAAACCCTCACAAAAGAAAAAAAGAAAAGCAAATACCTGTAACTAAATAAAAGCACAAATAAAAAAAAAGCCCTGTACAGTCCATTGGTCAATTACTGTCCTGGAGTAGTTGATATGCCCAGAGATACTCCATTGGAGAAAACTGATCTTCCCTCTTCCAGCAGGTATAAGTGACAGTTCCATTGTTAACTTTTACCCTAGTGGCTAGGTTTCATTCATTCCTTTAAAGAATGTAGCAAAGCAAATAAAAACAAATAAAATATAATAAAGAAAAATAAATAAAATTAAACAAAAACTATCACATCAAAGAAGGACAAGACAAACCAACAGAAGGAAAAGAGGCCAAGAGAAAGCTCAAGAATCAGAAACCCACTAGTTCACACATTCAGAAATGTCATGGAAACACTAAACTGGAATCAGTCCTATCTGTGCAGAGGATGTGGTGCAGACCTCTGCAGACCTGTGCAGACCTGTGCACGCTGCTTCAGTCCCTGAATTCAAATGAATTTCATTTGTGTCGATAGAGGGCCTTGCTCCCCTAGTGTCCTCCCTCCCCTCTGGGTCTTACACTCTTTCTGCCTCCTTTCCAAGGGGGGTTGCCTGAGTCCTGAGGGGAGGGATTTGATGGAGACATTCCGTTTAAGGCTGAGTGTTCCAAGATCCTGACACCCACCCCCATGCTACCTCTGTCTTTGTCTCCCCACTTCTGCATATTGTGTGGCTGTGGTCTCTGTGTTTGTTCCCATCTTCTGTAGCAGGAAGCTTCTCTGATGATGGCCAAACAAGGGATTGATTTATGAGTATAGCAGAAAATCATTAAGAGTCATTTGATCACTATCTTTTTTTTCTTTTTTAAGACTAGTATTATTGAGTTTTATCCTAGATCCCTAGTCTACCTAGTTTCAGGTTCTTAGTCAAGCTGTGTCAGGCATGGGTTCCATTTTCTGGAATGGGTCTCAAATCAAACCATGCATTGGATGGCCACTCCCATAAGCTCTGCTCTGCTATTGTTCTGGCGTGTCTTTCAGCGCCTACCCCGTTGTAGATAAATGTTTCGTGGCTGCCTTGGCGCTTATGTTTCTCTTTTGAGAGTGTTCAGAGTTGGTACGGGAAGTCCTTCTGTCTATGTGTTGCTTTTATTGGTTAATGAGTAAAGAAGCTATTTTGGCCTGTGATAAGGCAGAATAGAGCTAGGTGGGGAAAACTAAATTAAACGCTGGGAGAAAGAAGGCAAAGTCAGGAAAAAGCCATGTAGCCACTGCTGGCAACAGACGTGCTGGAAGCTTGCTGGTAAGCCACAGCCGCATGACAAGGCACAGATTAATAGAAATGATTTAACCAAAGATATAAGAGCTAGCTAGGAATATGCTTAAGCTATTGGCCAAACAGTATTGCAAATAATATAGTTTCTGAGTGATTATTTTTGGTCTAAACAGCCAGGAATAAACAAGCAATCTCCCTCAACAGATTGGTGCCCAATGTGGGGCAAGAATTTCCATGTAAAGTCTAAGAAAGTTGTTTTTTTTTTTTGGTTTTTTTGAGACGGAGTTTCCCTGTAGTTTTAGAGCCTGTCCTGGCACTAGCTCTTGTAGACCAGGCTGGCCTTGAACTCACAGAGATCCACCTGCCTCTGCCTCCCAAGTGCTGGGATTAAAGTTGTGTGCCACCACCACCTGGCCTAAGAAAGTATTTTAAAAAAGTCTTCTAGATCACAAAACGGGAGCCAAGTGCAGCTTATTGCTAACAACATTTTTTTAGATAGGCTCTGTTTGCAAGGAAGGTGCAGTAAAAACTGCGTGGCTTCTTAAAATATGGTGGCTTCCTGGTTCACCAGCGTGAATGGCTCTGACTCTTTTGGGAGATCTGGCTACAGAGCATTTAAATGGGGTCTGCAAGCAGAGTGCTACAACTTGCTTAATGTCAACATAGACCTGCTGTGTGCCTAAAAATGGGCAATGTACATGGCTCTCAGAGGCAATGAGCATGCCTCCACCAAGTTGAACTGGGCAGACCAAGCAGGCAGGGCCCTGTTGGCCCTAGCTACACCTGCTTAGCATTTTTTTTTAAAACGATGCTTCTGGTTAGAAAATAATTACAAATACAAAATCAAGACAGAAGATTCAGATTAAAAAAAAAGACCTCTAAATGGGCCACAGTGTTGGATAAATGAATGTAGGCTTGGGACAGAGAAGAAAAAGAGTAAGAGAGTTATAGAAAGAAGTAAGTGTTTTATAAAAATAAAACAAAGTCTTTAAAGAGACAGAGTACAGACAGTCATAAATTAAAAGAAGTAAATAAAAATAAGCCACATAAAGATGGAAAATACACAGAGAGTTTGGTTATGTATATTGTGTTTTCTTTGAATTTTTTGACTGTGAAGGAGCTAAGTACAGAGAGACATTTCATTGTATGGGCTGCTAAGCTAAACTAATACATATATTTTAAAGGTATCTTGACTTCAAAATTTGGGTCTAAGCATATGTTGTTTTGGAAAAGAGGTTCTTCTTTTGTTTCCACAAAGGATGAGAACCTGTGGAATCCTTCCAGACTAATGTGGTTTGATGGACCAAGATCCCCTGAAAAGTTGCCATGAAAAACCCCCAAAATTACTTCACACAACAAAAAGCAGGAAGCAGTTTGGAGAGAACTATACCCAAATTCTCCAAATATTGTTTATAAATGTTCATTTATATTTAAAGGGGGATATAAATACTTTTCACTGGTATGGATCTTAGTTTATTGGTACAAATTTTAGGTCAATTTTGTTATATATATATATTTCTGCTCTTGATTAAAGCATTGTGTTTATGCAGCTAATTTGAAAATGTAATGCATAATTAAGAAATATAGGTTAATAGATAATCATCTATAGTAGTCAAGCTTGTAGTCATGTTTAGTTAGGTATTCTAAATATATAGAGATATATTTCAGTTTGATAGGTATTCTTCAAATCTTTCAAAGACTACAGAATATGGCATTTAAAATGTTTTGAGAACTTGGACTTTTCATAACAATGAGACACACCTGCTCCTGGCAGCACCAATCTATTTCAAGAGGATAATGGGCACCAAAGAGACTCCTTATGGCATTGGTTAGCCATTTGGACAAGAAACTGCTTGTGCCTGGACTGCTTGGTGTTATGCTGTATGAACTGGACATGCTGGACCCATAGAGAAATGACTGCTAATCTTGTCTAAAGGTGAGACAATACTTTGGGGCTCCTGCTTCATGAAAGAGTCTGCTAGACATTCTGCAGGACACAGAAGAAAGTGACTGACAAACTGCCAAAATAGGTGGAAATGTCTTTGAAATTTCCTGCTTCATGGAAAAGTCTGCTGGATACTATGGGCCTGTGGGCTGAAGATGGATGCCCCAACAGTACAGAAGAACTTTGGGTAACTGTCTAGGCAACAAGGTGTCTCTGTCAATTCTAGAGTTTTGGAAGATACTTACAATGAACTTTCTGTTAACTTAGGTAATACTATATCCTTCTTAAGTCTTTGATGGAGCTGAAGAATAGTTATAATTATAGTTTTCCTTAGTTATGATAAAAGATAAAGTAGATATAATTGTTGTAATTGTAATTCTTGCTTGATACCTGTCTTGATATATATAATTTTACTATGTTAAAGTTAAAACCTTCCTTTTTATTTAAACAGAAAAGGGGAAATGGTGTGGGAAGTTCTTCTGTCTATGTGTTTCTTTTATTGGTTAATAAATAAATAAGCTGTTTTGGCCTGTGATGGGGCAGAACAGAGCTAGGTGGGGAAAACTAAACTGAATGCTGGGAGAAAGAAGGCAAAGTCAGGGAGAAGCCATGTAGCTGCTGCTGGGGACAACCGGGCCAGAAGCTTGCTGGTAAGCTACAGCTGCATGGCGATACACAGATCAATAGAAATGGTTTAACCAAAGATATAAAAGCTAGCTAGCAATATGCTTAAGCTATTGGCCAAACAGTATTGCAAATAATATAGTTTCTGAGTGATTATTTTGGGTCTAAGCAGCCAGGAATGAATGAGCAGTCTCCCTCAACACAGAGTACATTCCTGTACCAAAGATGCTGGAACATAGTGATGAAGGCTGCATGTAGGAACTGGCTTGACCTCTCCATCTTCAATGAGTTGTGTAGATGTTGTCTTCAACAATAGGGCCTTGCTGTCAGTTTGTAGAGAGCAACCTACAGTCTTGGCTACAGCCTAGGCTGTACATTTCAAAAATGCCAAAAGATAGAGAAATGAGATTAATCAAAAGAAAGCTAGATTGGGTATATATCTGACCAGAAAGTGTCATGATGAGAAATGCTATGTAGATGACATCTTATGCTCAAAAAGTCATTGCACTACAGTCCCAAAAGTGCACATACCTAATACCAGACATTTCAAAGCATAACACAATAATTGACTTAAGATAGACAATATACAAACTAATCCAAAATTGTTGTGTAGCTATGTAATGTTATTCCTGGGAGGTGGCTCAATGGGTCTTACTGGCCAGCCATAGTAGCTTATTTAGCATGTTCCAGCCAGTGAAAGAAGCTGTCTCAAAAAATCCAAAGGCAGAGGGCACCTGAGAAAGGACATTGGATGTCTTTCTGCTTCCGGAGGCATGCACACACACATGAACACACAACAAAAAAAAAAATAATTTTAAAATGAATGAAAATTGAGAAAGAATAATAAAGTCAGTTTGATTTAAAGACAAAATAATCATCTATGCAGATAATCCATAATGTAAAAAAGCCACTAAAATTTGTAAATGCATTTAGTAAATTTGTAAAATACCAGATCATTAAAAAAAGATCAGTTATATTGCTATATGTTAGCAACAAACCATTGGGAATTTAGTTTTTAAAGAAACAATAATATAAATTTATCAAAGTTGAAATATATGAGAATAAATTCACTATGAAGTAACATCTAATTACTAAAAATTACAAAATATTGCTAAGAGCAACTTAACAGAGAGAAATGCCACATTGATGGACTAAAAGACAATCGTGTTGGGATACAATCTCTTCCTAAATTAATCTTTAAATTCAGTAGACTCAGAATCAGAATCTCATCAAATCCTGCACTGGCTTGTTTTATGTCAATCTGATACAAGTTAGAGTCGTCAGAGATGAGGGAACCTTAATTAAGAAAGTGCCTCCCTTGGAGTGAGCCTCAACTAAATCAGACATTGATTGGACATTTCCACAAGTTCTGTACCACCATTTCTCCAACATATCTTGTAGGTCAAAGGTTTTGTGACTGGGATGGTGTCCAGGTTACTCTTCTGGCAACCTTCCCACACCGAATGCTGTGTAGCTTGGTTATCTTTTACTTAATGGCTAATATCCACTTATAAGTGAGTATATACCACATGTATTCATACTATATGTGTAATACATACTATGTCTTACCTTATTGAGATGATTTTTTCCTAGTTCCATCCATTTGCCTGAAAATTTCATGATGTCAATTTTTTTAACAGATGGTTAATACTCCATTGTGTAAATGTGCACATTTGTTTATCTGTTCTCTGGTGAGGGACATCTAGGTTGTTTCCTGTTTCTGACTATTATGAATAAAGATATAATTAACACAGTTGAGCGGTGTCCTTGTGGTAGGATGGTGTGTCCTTTGGGGATATGCCCAAGAGTGGTGTTGCTGGGTCTTGAGGTAGATCAATTCCCAATTTTATGAGGAACCACAATATTGATTTCTGTAGTGTCTGTACAAGTTTGCACTCCCACCACCAATGGAGGAGTTCCTCCTTTGTTCCACGTCCTCACCAGCATAAGCTGTCTCTTGTTATTTATTGTAGAATATTATTTTAAGGTGTTTTAATTTTGTTTATGCTTTGAAACATTTGTTTAATGATGCAAAGATGTGTTTGATTAAATAAAACTCACCTGCAGTCAGGAGGCTGCGTCAGCATCTAGCTGACTGAAGTTGTAGGAAGAACCAGGTGGAGAAGGGTTTATAAGGAGGGAAAGGAGACACAGAAGAACTTCTTGGGGGATGTGAGGAGGTCAGCTGGGTGAGCTGCTGGCTATTTAGCCTCTCTGGGGAGCAGGACTCTACCTCAACCTTTATATCTTGAATTAGATAAGTTCCCTTTATAGCTTTGAAAGAGTCTGTGCCTGAGGGAACAGAATTTTCTTGGGCTGTAGCTCTTGTAATAGTGGAGTTGCAGTTGCTGACTAGGATAGCCTGGCTTAAGAGGTAGGACCAATTAAAAAGAAAACAGACCTTAGCCATTCTGACAGGTAAAAAATGGAATATCAAAGTAGTTTTGATTTACATTTCTTGATGGCTAAGGATGTTGAAGATTTCTTTAAATGTTTCTCAACCATTTGAGATTCCTCTACCGAGAGTCATCTGCTTAGCTCTGTGTTGGAGAGAGGGTTGCTTGTTGGTTCCCGGCTGCCTGGCTAGCTTAGCCTCAAAATAATCACACAGAAACTGTATTAATTGAAACACTGCTTGGCCCATTAGCTCTAACTTCTTATTGGCTAACACTTACATATTAATTTAGCCCATCTCCATTAATCTGTGTATCACCATGAGGTCATGGCCTACTAGCAAAGTTTCAGCACATCCATCTCTGGCAGCAGATCCATGGCGTCTCCCTTACTCTGCCTTCTTCCTCCCAGCATTCCGTTTAGTTTTCCTTGCCTACCTAAGTTCTGCCCTATCAATAGGCCACTGCAGTTTCTTTATTCATTAATGGTAATCATAGCACACAGAAAGGACTCCCACATCAGTTCTGTATGGCCTTTTTAAATTGGATTATTTAGTGTTTTGATATCTAATTTCTTGAATTCTTTATGTACTTTGGATATTTGTCCTCCATCAGTTATGGAACTGGTAAAAATCTTTTCTCATTCTGCAGGCTGCCATTTTGTCTAATTGATGGTGTCCTTCACCTTAAGCTTTTTGGTTTTATGAGGTCCCATTTATTAATTGTCAGTCTTAGTACCTGCACTATTAGTTCAAAAAGCTGTCTTCTGTGCTGATGCTATTCTCTGCTTTCTCTATTGGGTTTTATGATGAGGTCTTTGATTTACTTGTACTTGAGTTTTGTGTAGAGTGATAGATATGGATCTATTTGCATCCTTCTACATGCTGACATCCAGAACCATTTGTTGAAACTGCTTTCTTTTTTCAGTATATATTTATGTCCTCTTTATTAAAAATCTGGTGTCTACTGGGTGGTGGAGGCACACACCTTTAATTTCAACGTTTGAGAAGCAGAGACAGGCAAATCTCTATGAGTTTGAGGCCAATCTAGTCTACAGAGTGAGTTCTAGGACAGTCAGGACTGTGCAAAAAAAAACAAACAAAACAAAACAAAAAAAAAAAACCCTGTCTCAGAAAAAAAAAGAAAAAGAAAAGAAATCTGGTGTTCATACATATTTGGATTTATGTCTGGATCTTCAATTCACTTCCATTGATCAATGTATGTGTTCTTATGCCAATACCATGAAGTTTTTACTACTACAGTTCTGTAGTACCCCTTGAAATCAGGGATGGTGTTCCCTCCAGCAGTTATTTATTGTACAGGATTGTTTTAGTTATCCTGGGTTCTTTTGTTTTTCCATATGAGGTTGAGAATTATCCTTTTAAGGTCAGTAAAGAATTTGTTAGAACTTTGATAGAGTTTTCATCAAATCTTTAGACTGCTTTTGGTAGGATGGTCATTTTTACTATGTTAACCCTACCATCCATGAGCATTGGAGATTCTTCCATCTTCTGATATCTTCTTCAATTTGTTTATTCAAAGAATTGAGGTTTTTTTCATCATACAAGTCTTTCACTTGTTTGATTAGTGTTTCCCCAAGATATTTTATATTATTTGTGACTGTTCTGAAGGGTGTTGCTTCCCTGATTTCTCTCTTAGTCTGTTTGTTGTTTTTATATAAGAGGGTTACTGATTTTTTTTAGTTGATCTTGTGTCCAGCTACTTGCTCCAAGTGTTTCTTAGCTGTATGAGTTCCCTATTTGAATTTTTAGGGTCACTCATGTATACTATCATATCATCTGCAAACAATGATACTTTGACTTCTTTATTTCCAATTTTTATTCTCTTCATCATCTTCCATTGTCTTATTTCTCTAGCTAAAACTTCAAGTACTATATTGAATAGCTATGGAGAGAGTAGACAGCCTTGTCTTGTTCCTGAGTTTAGTGGAATTGTTTTGAGATTCTCTTCATTTAATTTGATGTTGGCTATAGGCTTGCTTTAAATCATCGTTTTTATGTCCCCATTCTCCCTAATCTCTTCAGAATTTTTATCATGAAGAGGTGTTGAATTTTGTCAAAGGCCTTTTCTGCAATTAATGAGATGACTACAGTACGGGACAGTGCGCAAGCCGGGAACTAGGCTGGAGATTTAAAAGCATACACACACAGACAGAGACACGGGGACACAGATCATCCTTGAAACAAGAATACCAAGAATGCCAACTTTATTGTGTTTGGGAGCAGCTTATATAGTGCTCTGGCCACACCCCAGCTCTCGGAATCTTTCAGCTGCAGCCACCAGAAACCATTCCCCTGCCATCAGGGTCTCGTGCTCAGAGCAGCTGCAAACACAGGAAAACAAGTTGTTTTACAAGCAAGTTGTTTACAGGAAATTCAGGGTCTGGGAGTCCATAGCCCCCAACAATGACTATGCTGGGTTTTTTTCAGTTTGTTTATATGGTGGATTATATTTACTGATTTTCATATATTGAACCATCCCTGCATCTCTGGATTAAAACCTACTTGATCACAGTGGGTGGTTTAGTTTGGTTTTCTATTGTTGTAAAGAGACACCATGTCCACAGCAACTCTTATAAAGGAAAGCAATGAATTGAGGCTGACTTACCATTCAGAGGTTCAGTCCATTATCATCATGGTGGGAAGCATGGCAGTTTACAGGTAGGTATGGTGCTGGAGAAGGAGCTGAGAATTCTACATCTTAATCTGCAGGCAACAGGAAACGAACTGTGCACTGCACTAGGAATAGCTTGAGCATGTGAGACTTCAAAGCCTGCCCCAACAGTGACACACTTCCTCCAATGAGGCCACACCTACTCTAACAAGGCCACACCTAATAGCACTGCTCTATTTGGGACAAACATTCAAACACATGAGTAGGTGGGAGCCATTCCTATTTAAACCACCACAATGGATGAACTTTTTAATGTGTTCTTGGATTTGATTTGCAAGTATTTTAGTATCTATGTTCATAAGTGAAATTTGTAATTCTCTTTCTTTGTTTAGTCTTTATGTGCTTTGTATACCAGGGTAACTGTGACTTCATAAAATGAATTAGGTATGGACTGGGTGGCTTTTTCTGTCAACTGGACACAAGCTAGAGTCATCAGAGAGACAGGAGTCTCAGTGGAAGAAATGCCTCCATGAGATCCAGCTCTAAGGCATTTTTTTCAGTTAGTGATCAATGTGGGAGGGCCCTGCCCATGGTGGGTGATGCCATCCCTGGGCTGGTGGTCCTAGGTTATGTGAAAGCAGGCTGAACAAGCCAGGGGATGTAAGCCAGTAAGCAATGCTCCTCCATGACCTCTGCATCAGCTCCTACTTCAGGACCCTGCCCTGCGTGATTTCCTGTCCTGACTTCATTCACTGATGAACAGTAATGTGAAATTGTAAGCCAAATAAACTTTTTTTCTCCCCAACTTGCTTTATGACCATGGTGTTTCATTGCGGCAATGACAGAGTTCCTTCTGTTTCTATTTTGTAAAATAAAAGTATTGGTATTAACTCTTCTTTGAAAATCTGGTAGAATTCTGCTTTAAAACCATTTGACCCTGGGCTTTTTGGTTGCAACACATTTAATGACTGCTTCTATTTCACTAGGGGTTATAAATCTATTTATATTGCTCATTTGATCTTGATTTAACTTTGGTAAGTAATACCTATTGAGAAAACTATTCATTTCTTTTAGATTTTCCAATTTGGTGGAGTATAGGTTTTAAGAGTATGTCCTAATAATTCTCTGGATTTCCTAGGTTTCTGTTATTATGCCCCCTCATTTCTTATTTTGTTAGTTTGGATATTATCTCTTGGTTTTTTAGTTAATTCAGAAAAGGGCTTGTCTTTTTTTCTTCCAAAGAACTAACTCCATTTCATTGATTCTTTGTATTGTTCTCTTTATTTCCCTTTTATTGATTTCAGCCCCCAGTTTGATTGTTTCTTGCCATCTGCTCATCTTGGGTGTGCTTCCTTCTTTTATTCTAAAGCTTTCAGGTGTGCTGTTAAAGTTGTTAGCATGAGAACTCTTTTTTTCTTTAATATAGGCACTTAGTGTTATAAACTTTCCTCTTAGCACTACTTTTATTGTGTCCCATAGTTTGGGTATGCTGTGTATTCATTTTTCATTCAATTCTAGAAAGTCTTTAATTTCTTTTTTTCTGCCTTGACCCATTTTTATTCAGTAAAGAGTCGTTCACTTTCCATAAGTTTGTAATCTTTCTGTTGTTTTCATTGTTATTGATATCCTGCTTTAATCTGTGGTGGTCTGATAGGATGCAGGAAGTTATTTCTATTTTCTTCTATCTATAGAGACTTGCTTAGTATCCAAGTATGTGATCAGTTTTGGATACAGTTCCATGAGGTATTAAAAAAAAAGGTATATTCTTTTGAGTCTGGGTGGAATGTTCTGTAAATATCTTTTAGGAACATTATATTTATAATACGTCTATTAGCTCCAGTATTTCTCTGTTTAGTTTTTGTCTGGATGATCTGTCCATTGGTGAGAGTCAGGTACTGAAGTCTCCCATTATGAGGGTCAATATGTGATATAAGTTGTAGCAGTATTTCCTTTACAATAGCAGGTGCTCTTGTGTCTGGGGCATGGATGTTAAGAATTGAAATGCAATCTTGGTGGGTTTTTCCTTTGAGTATGAAATCTCCTCCTCCATATCTTTTGATTAGTTTTGGTTTCAAGTCTATTTTTGTTAGATATTCAATGGCTATACCAGCTTACTTCTTAGGTCCATTTGCTTGGAATATCTTTTGCTAACCCTGAGGTAATGTCTATTCTTGATTTGGAGGCATGTTTCTTGGATGCAACAGAAGGATGGATCCTGTTATTACATCCATTATGTTAGTCTGTTTCCTTTTATTGGGGAATTGAGACCATTGATATTGAGAGATCAATGATCAATGATTGTTAATTCTTGTTATTTATTTATTGTTTATTTTGGCATCTCTCTCTCTCTCTCTCTCTCTCTCTCTGTGTCTTCTTTTGGTTTTGCTGGTATAAAATTATTTATTTCCTGTGTTTTCATGAGTGTGGATAACCTTAAGTTGAAGTTTTCCTTCTAGTACCTTTTGTAGGGCTGGATTTGTAGATATTGTTTAATTTGACTTTATCATGGAATACCTTGTTTTCTCCATTTATGGTGATTGAAAGTTTTGCTGGGTATGGTATTCTGGGCTAGCATCATCTGTAGCACATCTGTCTAGGCCCTTTTGGCTTCTTGAGACTCCTGAGAAGTCAGGTGTAATTTTAATAGTTCTGCCTTTATATGTTAGTTACTTGATCTTTTTCTCTTGAAGCTTTTAATAGTCATTCTCTGTTCTGTATGTTTTGGCTATTATAAAGAAAAGGGATCTTTTCTTTCCTGATGCAGTCTATTTGATGTTCTGTAAGCTTATTACACCTTTATAGCCATCTCCTTCTTTAGGTTAGGGTTTTTTTTTCCCTGGAACCCCTGTCTGGGGCTGTGTTTATTCATTCCCTTGTTGTTCGGGTACACACACTCATTTTCTCCAACCGAGGACAATGCATCTGCTTATGGGAAGAATTCTGACATTTCTGGAGTTTAATAGGATCAAAAATTAGCAGCAAGTGGGGTGGCGCATGCCTTTAATCCCAGCCCTCAGGAGGCAGAGGCAGGTGGATTTCTGTGGGTTTGAGGTCAGCCTGGTCTACAGAGTGAGTTCCAGGACAGCCAGGGCTACACAGAGAAACCCTGTCTTGAAAAAATTAGCAGCAGGTATAGTTATTAAGTAAAAGCCCCCACCTGTGCTTTTTTTTTCATACATTGTTTTGTTTTATTTTTTCCATTCAAGAACATAATTAAAGAAATAAAATTTTTTTCCTTTCTTCCCCTTCTCCCGGTCCCCTCCCACTACCCCCCCACCCCTCCTCCCTCCCCCTTCTTCCTTGAAAGAGGGCATGGTGCCCTGCCCTGTTGGAAGTCCAAGGCCCACCCCCCATCCCTCCTGGCCTAGGAAGGAGCGCATTCCAGAAGGCTCGGTTCACAAAAAGATAAGACTTGCGGAAGAGATAGGTCCTGGTGTCATTGTTGATGGGTTCTCCATCTGACAACTTGCGCCGCCACATTCAAAGAGTCTGTATTGATCATATGCTCATTCAGTCCCAGTCCAGGTGGATTGGTGCGCTCCCATTAGTGCGA
>PVIU01015077.1:0-49597 GCA_004026605.1 Ondatra zibethicus
TAAGACACTTTCTTATCCTAGTATTCAGTAATAAAGCCAAAGTTTTGATCTCAAAATGTATATTAAATTTTTGGTTTTATTAGTCAGGTATTTCCCAGTTTGGGTAGTAACTAGAATTGCTTTTCACTATGTTTCTTTAAACCTAACAATGAGAAGAAGAGAGGAGTGAAGCCTATCGATTACTGGTCCTTGTTCCAAACGTTCAAGATGACTCCACTTCTTGATCTCACGTTAGGCCATGTGCAACAAGCAAAAGACCTCTGACACCTTTAGAAACCAGTGTTGTGCTGCAATCGTATATCTCTGTTCTGTTCTTCTGGGGCAGTCATAGATGAAATGAAAGGTGGCACCCTTTGCACATGGGACCTCCATAAGCCCAGAACCCTGAATAAATACTATACATAGAATTGTCTTACTGAGTAAGATTGGACTTTACACATAAATCACAACCAGGACTTTGTTGTTATAAGTCACTGAGGCTTTAAAGTTCCGGTTGTGGGTTTAGACAGCCAGCTCAAGATGTACAGAGAAAGGTAAGCAGCGCCAAAGCTCAGACAAGACAGAGGAGTACCCATACATAGAAGAAATGCTGTTTTAAACCTAAACTGAAGACACAGCTGCCACAAAGCCACATGCGAGAGTAAAGAACACAGACTGCTCCGGGGACTGGTGGGTCACAGCTGGAATAGGTATGAAAGAATAAGAAAGAATAGGTCAGCATCTGCGGAGGTTTGAGCTCTTCTGTCTTCATAGTCAACACACTTTTGTTCTTTCCTGAAGTGAACCAGTAATGGCTTTTCATCATCTTCTGTAGTGTTCTGAGGCTTTTAAAAACTCAGTGAAGATCCCATCATCTCTCGCTACCCATAACAGCAAGGCTAGTAAAATATTTGCCAGTGCCATCATCTAATCCCCACAGACCACAGACCTCCCAGCCATGAAGATGCACTTCATTTAGTTGCATCTGGGACAGAAGACTGAGGGTTCTCACTCATAGGAGACCCCAGTGAAGACCTTTCTTTCATTTTCACCCCAGAAAGCAAACCCTGTCCCATTGCCAAACCACAACCATTACTGTGTATACTTATTCTTATTAGTGTATGTTATACATAATAATGTTTTCATTATGCTGAAAGTGTATAAGATATATCATCTCATTCATCCGTACCGCTCTGCCTGCCTATCTCCCTACAATTACTCCTCTTTGTTCCTTAAAAACAAACAAACTAGATTTCACTTTCTGAATCTGATTAATTTCCCTTAATGTGATGATACCTGGCTCTATCCATTTTTCAGTAAATCACATGATTTTGTTCTTCTTCATGGCTAAATAATGAATATCCACCATGAGTATGCACCTCTTAATCCATTCTCCTGTTAAAGGACATCTATGATGATTGTACAGCTTATCTGTTGTGAGCCCTGTCGCAATAAATAATAAATAAATAAATAAATAAATAAATAACTATCCCTGTGGTATGGTATATTACCACAAACAGGTCATGGGGTTCTTTCCTGACACCCTCATATCCTGGCTAACAATCGCTGTCTTCTTTCCTTTCTTTCTCACCTTTCTGTTTCTTTTCTTTTGCATTTATTTCCTTTTCCTTTCTTTTCTGCAGTTCTAGGGACTCGACTCAGGGCCTAAGGTACACTCCCAGGCTTACCTCATTTATGGTAGGCATTCTGAACAGGGTGCAGTGGAATCTCAAACTCTCACTGTGTATCCTTAACTTCTGCTAAGGAATTTTCTCAGCTACGGGTCTCTAGTACTATTGTCTTAACACTAAGTTTCCAGAACTCTTCAGTCAATTAATGAACTCCTTTCCTGTGCTAAATATTCTATTACAGCACAAGATAAATTGTATCACTTTTATTTATTACCAGGTGTGGAGGTGCATGCCTTAATCCTGGCTCTCAAAAGGCAGAAGCAGACAGATTTCTATAATTTTGGGGCTAGACTGGTCTACACAGTGAGCTCCAAGACAGCCAGGGCCACACAGAGAGATTATGTCTCTCTATTGTTATTTATAGATGCTTTGCTCTCTGTCCTTAAATTTTAAACTACTGCATGGAAACTATTGCTTCCTAGAAGTTCATGAGATAGATCCACAATTGAGCAGTAAATGCTTTGTGGAAAAATTCGAGATGCCGAGGACCAGGAGTCACAGCCTGGATCTGCTTGGATTCAGCATGGTTCTATTGCCACATCTAGATCTATTCCTCTAGCCTGAACTGAATGCTCCATTCTCTCTCCTAGAGCTGCCTAGGTAGAGCTGTCTGGAGAATGAGATCTTTTCTGTCTTGTACCTGAAGAAATTACAAATGGAGCTTTCCTTGCAGAATGCCATGGATGCCTCCACAGGGGAACACAGATGTCTTGAAATCGATGGTACTATCCTTGTTGTTTCCTTACCTGCCCTTTGGGAAACATTGCAGTTCCACTGTATGGTCTTGATGTCCTCCTTGCCCAGAAGGTTCAGTTCAGTGAGCAGAAACATCAAGTGTTTTATTTTCAGAACATGGGCCTGAATTTCTAGCTCATGAAATACAGAGTCATGTCCCCATACCTGCTTACCAGAAGCCAAGAGTGAACTGCAAACAAACAACCATGGTTGAAGGTTGAGAGGAAAGTAGCCCTTGAGATTATCAGACCCTTGTATCAACTATGCCACTGCAAATCAATCCCAAGCCTGCCTCTTTCACTGAACGAAGTTGAAAAAAAGAAGCCATCCATCTATGTTTACAAGAAGCTATGGGTTTCATGAAGGTCTGTGCACAAAAACCAGAAGGTTCTGCAGGTTTTACAACTGGAGAGCATCGAGGTACTGGACATGGAAAGTTTGGGGTATCAAGATAGCAGAAAAAGACTAGTTCCCTACCTTGGCAAAATGTGTAACTTCCAGAAATGTTCCTTTGTCAGTAAATGTCCAAACACATAGCATTCTGGGTCACACATACATGATGCTCATTTACAAAGCTGGAAATTTTTGAAGTTTTAAAAAGATGACATCTTCCTCTCTGGGAAATTGTACAAGATGCCCAGGAGTTGCACTCCCTTGGGTTCTCTTTGTTTGAAGTCAAGTCCACTTTACAAATCAGAAGTGAAGCATCTTTACAAGTATCTGAGCACCAGGCAGGTGAGACCCTTAGCCTATGCTCTTCCCAAGCTCTGCTAGAGAAGGCAGTAAGCATTTTAAGATCCTGGTATTGGATCATTGTCAAAACACCAACTTCCAGCTCTGTGCCATCCTGCCTACACTGAGCCCCTGAGCTTTCAGCTCACCATCCTCAGTTGATATGGAAAAGACCTGCATGTATGTTCTGGAGAACCTATTGGGCCACACTGCCAAGTTCAGCCAGTAAAAGGAAAGATTGCATCTGTACCTCTGAAGAACCATATTCGACATTGTACTTTCTACTGCTGATCTTGGGAAATCTGTTCAGTTGCATTCTAAGTTGAGGCAATTACTAAGGGGTGTAAGGTTACAACATAAGGTTCAAATCATTGCCAACTTCATGATTTGGGAAGGCTCCAGTATTCTTTTCTGGGAGCCAGTGGCCACTGGAAATTTACAGCAGAGTGTCACAACCTATTTCCATATGGCACCAATACTATCGGAGCACTATATACCTGCAATCTGACTGAGGTAGGGAGATCTGGAGTTCAAGGTCAGTCTAGGGTACATAAGGAAATATTTTCTTCATCCATCCCACTAAGGAGGGTCAGAAACAAAGGGAGTTCCATGTGAAGAAAAAAAGGAAACCAAAGTTCATATGCCAACATTTGGCTTTCAAGTTTTTGGAATTTGCTTTTCCAACTAAAAATTATGCATGTCAATTATAAAATTTTAATGTAAATAACAAATAAAAAGTAATCCTCAATCCCTTTAATACTGCTTATATAATAATGTCTTTCCTTTAGTCTTTTTAATTTCCAGTAGATTTTGAGGCTCTCTCTTTATGTATGAAGAGAAAATAAGCTTTTGTCATTTGTGGACCATTGTATTCATTTACAAAATAAAGCAAAAAATAAAAAATACATTCCCATATGATTTTACTTTAAATGGAGACTATATTTTGGTGGCCAAGTCTACAAAAATAAGGAACATATGCTATGTTCATTTCTAATTCCCATGCATTTAGCCAGTTAAGTAAAGAATGAAATTATGGTGCATCATAACAGCTTCAGCATTGTCTTATAATTGACTATCAAATTAGAGCATTATGCATTATGTTTTATAGAGGAACTAAAGACAACATAATGAAATAGGCTGAACGATTTTATACAAAAGGCAATTTTATATTTTAAATTTAATTTTAAAAGTAATATATGCTCATGATTCAAATGAAAACAGAAAAATGAAATGAATGCCATTATCCAAGATAAAACTAATAAAAATAGTTTCTTGACATTCTTCCAGAATTTTCTATTCGTTTATCAGGTTTTCCTTAAAGAACCCTTTTTACATTATTATAAATTATTCTACAACTTCTTATTTTCAGAGGGAATATTTAGAAGTATTACATATTAGTGCATACATTTGTATGTGTGCATGCAAAAATGGAGCAAACATATGTAACTCTCCTCCAAGTGATTTACATGTATATTATTGCTGGTGTACTGTTCAGTATTCTTAGGAAGACAACACCAATAAAATATAGCAGGGAGAAGACGTTGATTCTGGGAACTGGCTTACGTCATTATGGAGGCTGAGAAATCATAAAGTACACAAGAATATTGACTGGAAGGACCAGGGAAGTGGGTAACAGGGCTCAGTTCAAGTTAAACAAAAGCCAGTGGTATAATACTGTGAGTCCAGTGGGCTGAGAATCCAGAGGGCCCTTAGGGCAAGTCCTGGACCACAAACACCCAAGAACCTAGATTTCTGTTGTCTGTGAAAAAAGGAGACATTTTAGCTCCAGGAGACAGAGAATTCATCTTTCCTCCACTGTTTTGTTCTCTCTGTTCAACTCATGGCTTCTGCCTAAGTTTAGGACAGATTTTCCTATCTCAGTCCCCTGACTCACAGGACAACCTCATCTTGCAGCACCCTCAAAGACACACCAGACACAGTGCTTCAGCCACCTAACTCTTTCCCGAATCAAGCCAAACCCACAATGAACTACCACTCCATCACTTTATTTCAACGACATGGAAAATTAGTTTGATTGTTTTGTTGTAGTTTATTTTAAATACAACTTGAAAATCAACTTTTTCTTTTGAAAACTAATTTCGTTTTACTACAGACATCGCCATAGTAGGTGAGTTTGTGCTTAAACAAGTTTATTAATGCATGCAGCACTTTTGCACTTCATGGCTACATGGCACGTGGCCTATTTTGGTTTTGATTTTTTAAAGTTTGTTCTAGTGAGTATGTTTATAATTTGGTACAGTATACTCAAATACTAAAGGCTCTGGTTGTTGTTTTTTCCCAATTTATATCAATTTCAACTCTTTTGGCTATGTACTATTACCAGTTACAAAATATAACTCTCATCCATCAGCACTTTTTTGTCTTTTTTGGTTTCGTTGGTTTTTTGTTTTCTGTTTTCAAAGATCAGGTTTCTCTGTGTGACAGTCCTAGCTGTCCTGGAACTCACTCTGTAGACCAGGCTGGCATCAAACTCACAGTGATCCACCTGCCTCTGCCTCCCAAGTGCGGGGATTAAAGGCGTATGTCCCCACTGATTAGTCCCAACAGCATTTTTCCCCTCTTCTTTCTTCCAAAGTCAGATGGTTTTACAGCATATTTTGGTTTTTACTTTGTCAAGGTTTTGAAACTTGACATTCAATTTGTAATCATAATACTACCAATGCTTAGAATGAGGCCTATATTTCCATTAACTCTATGTTCCCTCTTATATCTTCCAAAGTCAAACTTTGCTTTTTCTGAGTTCTTGATTGACTTGTCTTTGGGGAGGCTGAAGTATATCATCACGAAAATTTTTCATTTTGACTTTTTTTCCATCCAAGACATGTTAACTAGTGCAATATTGCATGACTGCTTGTTTGGGTAACCTTTTCCCCCAAACCAAAGTTGGATAGCTTAAGAATGTCCATGGCTCATTTACCTCAGAACTGTCTGCTTTGACCGTACAAAAGCTCTGAGACCAAGGCATACTCCAAAGTGTGCTGGTCTCAGTTTTGATCTTGGTTTTGTTTAGTTTTCTCTATGTCTACAGGATTGGCTTTCCACCCCCATTGAGGAATTTTTACCCTTTTTATTTATAGAATTTTCTTCTGTTTTGTCTTTGTCTGCATTTCTAATTCTATGTGTTTATAGATCCAATATGATAATTAATTATATTTCATGCTGTGTAGCATTTTCTTTGCCCCAATTATTCCATCCTGGAGGAAAGTTCCTGAAGACTCACAAAGTCCTAAAAAGAGGTTCATTAAGAATAGCAAAATTCTAAAGGGACTTTTCATAAGATTCGGTTAGTAAATAGTGTGTGAGTCTTAGAAAGTCCCTGAAACAGATCATATGTAAAAGCCCTTCTCTCCTCAAGGTTACATAAGCAGTAAGGACTACAAAGATTCAGAATAATCTCCTTGAGAAGAGGAGATTCTGACTGGTCAGGCTCTGAGAGTTATGCAAAGAATCCAGGGTTCCCATCCTCTAGTCATCCCATGCTCCTTGATGTAGCCCCAATAAAATCTTTAATTCATTTACTCTGGCTTAGGTGTGCAATCATAACTTTGGTTTATTATTAGTTCCCTATCTTGGGCAAATATATATTTGTCCATGTCTCCCCATGAACATTGTCACACAACAAATGTGTACTAATATTTATCTTCCATATCCATCAATTCTCTAATAATGTTACCATAGTGACATACTCAAGCCTGAATATTGTGTCAACAATAAACTTTTGCTACTTAAAATGTTATGAGTGTCTTAACTGCTTCTTTTAGTGTGGTTTCTAAGTATGCAAAACTGATATTTTTCTTTCTCTTGATAGTGATATCTCCCCCTGTCAGGCATTTTCATTTCTTAACCTCTTTTCTGAGTTTTTCACCTATTACCGTTGTCTTTTCAATATTTTAAAATCCTTTGTATGTCCTTATTGGTTTCCCCTCCAAAAAATTTAGTGTGTAAAAACAATTGGCTGAAATTTCCTTCTACTTATTAGAATGTGCACTGTTCTAAATTGCATATCTGTGTATCATTTATTATCAATTAGGATTTTTCATCGTTTATTTTTGTAGCACCTGTCCCAAAGTCTCCCATTCTGGAGATTGTCTATGCCTTAATCCTCTTTAAACATGAACAGTTCTAGCTACATAATTTAAAATAAAACAGGAAATAGCATTGCCACATAATCTGCATGCCTTTTAGCTTCTCTCAGCCTCACTATCATCTACAAAAATGGACTTTCTGTTAATATTCACCAGAAGTCAGAATCATTGCTCAACTCAACAGACCACATTGTCAGTCTTGGATAAATACAAGTCACCAGCACTATCAAGCATTAGTGACACATCTTCAGAGAACAGCATTGCACATATTTGCTTCAAAGGACACATGCTCACCCTTCTTAAATTGACTGAGTAAGCCTATGTGAGATATCTTCAAGGTACTGGGACTGCCTTACAGCTCTTGCCCAGAGTCCTCATGAGCCAGTTTAATTCCAAGATCATGTCCTTGCTCCATTTAAACATAACTCTTCCTTTCTCAATATGGTGTTTTCTAATGGATGCCGACCGGATCTCCTTCGTGTACTCTAAACTCACAAGCCTTTCTGCTCTCTTCAGGCCCTTTGTCCTGTGTTCTGAAACATGCTGACGCATTGTCATCAGGAGGGTTTTTCTTTGTCTCTTTTCTGATGTCCAAATCTCTTTGAACCCAGAGTAGTTGGAAGTTCAGAAAGAGGTTCTCTCTCCTCTGCATTCTGCTCATCCCACAGGAGGGGAGCAGTCCCAGCTAATGCCCAATGTGAGGCAACAGTACGCGCATCTGCTTGCAGTTCCTCTAGTGCACTTTCCAGTCTAGCTACTCTTACATCACATTCCCTTCCTTTGTATTCCTCCAGAAGTTTGCAGCAACATTATGTTCACTTTCCATGTCACAGTGTGTGTGTGAGAAAGAGAGAGTGTGTGTGTGAGAGAGAACATGTGTGTGAGAGAGAGTGTGTGTGTGAGAGAGAGCGAGCATGTGTGTGTGTGTGAGAGAGAGAGCATGTGTGTGTGAGAGAGAGCATGTGTGTGTGTGTGTGTAAGAGAGAGAGCATGTGTGTGGGTGTATGTGAGAGAGAGTGAGTGTGTGTGTGTGTGTGTGTGTGTGTGCACGTGCGTGCATGTTTTATTGTCTCTGGTTTATGTTTTCCTTTAGTGTGGAAATGGTGCTTATCTTTTATTACAAAGCTTCTAGCACACAGTATGTGATTATAAAAAGTGACTATTGAACTAAAACTAGTCACCTGACTCTTAATATGTATGTGTCCATACACACACACACAAACAACCTTTAATTGTCCTTTCCAAAGTTTTCAGAGAGAAAACCACAACAAAATAGTCTTCTTCTTGTGTCCCTTTACCCTCACTCCCTGGTTTCTGTGTGTATACCAGTGTAGAATACCATTCTTATTAAGGCGAATATGAACATTGGCTCTGAACATGCCTTCTCTTCCCATATATATTTTACCTTCCTCAAAAACCCAATACATTTCAACACAGCGCCCCTCGGGTTCACTGTTCTGTTGTTGCTGCAATCTGAATTACAAGTCTTGAGGTCTGCTCTCCTGGGATTGTTCTTCACCTTCACCTTAGTCATGCCTCTCAGCTGTCTCTATGTTAACGTTAATTCTTCTATATCTTTCATCTTTAGAGTTTTGATATATTCCTCATTTTATATGCTATATTTTTAGCATTTTTTGCTAAGAAAATTTTTGTCAAAACTAATATTCCTCTGGGAACGGTAATATTTTTAGAATCTTGCTTGTATTTTAAAACCTTTTATTCTACTTTCACATATGGTTTCTCACACCTTTAATTTATAAAAGAATTCTAAATGAGATATGCCTATTCCCCAGAGTCCATAAAGTATCCCTTGACCGGGGAGGGCTCAGTGAACTTCAGGAAAAGAATCTCAGAGATTATGTAGAAAAGTAGATTGAGTAAGAAAGAATTCTGGGTAAGGCAACACAAGAGTCTTGGGGCATAGAGGTAAGGGGTCATCACCGAACTCAGATGTAGACTTTCCAATTCATTGATTAAACCTTGAAAGAACAGGGAAAGAATCAAGAAAGCCTTCTGCAAACAAAGGATTTGAACTAGAGTCATTTATGTGGCAACATAAAAAATGTCAGAGACAAATAAATAAATGAAATAAAAGATCTCTGATAGCTTTCAACTTAGCTTCTACAGCTGACTGCAGAAGCCTCTTCATGGACTGCTCACAGTCCTAACACCTCATCATTATCCCTCCTCAGTTATATTTTCTTTGACAAAGTAGTCTCGACTTTCATTCATTTTTATAGGGGATACCAAAACCAGAAATACATACACACCAGGCTTTAGGTTATCTGACTTTTCTTACAGTTGATGATCTTTTCAGTTCAGCAACTAAGGCCAAGAACAAAATGATTCAAATGCTCTCATATTTCCCTGCTAAAGAGGGACCTTTAGGTCTACATTAGGCAGCTGCCACCTACAAAATGAAATATTTAAGGGAACTTGCCAAGCTGATAACCACCTGTCAGGATATTGAGAAAACCTAAGGGATTACTGAGAAGACTCAAAGTACATCTGAGCATGCAGATCTGCAATCAAGTGTGTAACTTGACTTTTATCTCCCTGTATATACTGCTGTGGACTGCTGAGAAGTATCCTTTCTGCCTCTTTATAGCACAGAACCGTGACTTTTAGGTAAGTATGTCTAGATCTCTTTCCTATTCCAAAGAAGACCTGCTACATATATGCTCTGAGAAAGGAAATGTATCACATGCACAAATCATTCCTTTTTACTTCCTTACAATACTACTTATTTGAGTTTGGAAAGTTTATGAGACTAAAGAGCATTAGGAAAAGGCAAGGATCACTTAGCGTTCAGTAAGATAGGGTAAAATCTGAAGGAATGTCAGAAAACAAAGGTAACTATACTCCTTCCTGCTCTCCTGTTGCTAAAGGCTTAAGGGTTTCCCCCAAAGGTCTTGCTTCATAAATGTGGTTCACTTGACAGCAGTAGTTCATCCGGGATCTTATTTGAAATTTAGAGTCTTAGACCCAACCATCCTAAATCAGAGTCTTCTATTTAAGAAGATCTATATGGGGTGAGCATTTGTGTAAGCTTATGTCTACATGGATTCTCTAAGAAAAAGCTAGAATAGTCCTCCTTTGTTCATACTTGAGATTTGTGTGGTTTGAGTCATCCTTGTCTCTCAACATTGAATTATAAAAGTTAACTCAGGTTGTGGTATAGGAAGGCCTTCACATGGACTCCATAACAGGCTCACATGTATGTATATCTATGTGTATGTGTGTGAGTGTTTGTGTTTGGCACCTTCATGTGGGCTCTGTAACATGCTCATATACGTATACACTTATATGTGTGTATAGTATAATAGAAGTCAATATATATATACATACATACATATATATATATATATATACTTTTCTTTATTTCTAGCCTCTCCTACTAGGTTCATCTTAAACTTTGCTGATTCCAGCCTTTGAAAGTGACATTTGTCTGAGAAATCAGTTGCCTCCAGTTAGTGACAAGTATTTAGAAACCGAGATCAGGGTCTAGGTGCTCATTTTGCTATGAGGACGCCATGATTTTCATGTCATCTCAGAAACAGAGCTAGAATGTATGTGTCTGTGTGCTAGCCCATGCAAATCACTTTTTCACTTTCAAGACTATTAAAGGACAAGGGCTAATACAAATAAATCTGCTTCCAAACCAACTGCCTGGTCCTCATTAACTTTCCTCTTTCACTTACTTGCAGATTCCCTCACAAGAAACTATGTTTTTAGTATCAATACTGGTCACTTGTTTATTCATAGCATACTCTAGCATACAAATAAACAGGTGTAATAATTGTTAACACATATCCTGGTGAAAAACACATCGATTGACTGGAGCCCAATATTCGTGTAAAGGCCTTAATATATTTTAGCTTCCACTGCCTAGTTGAAATTGTTCTCCAGGATCAATGAAATTGACTCTTTTCTTCCTCATTTTTATTGTGGATCTGTGGGTTATTTGTAGCACGCAATGAGGTTCATTTATCATTATATTATTTTATACACTCTTGGATAATGGAGAAGAGGAATGTGTTGACTATCAAACGATCCTACCTTCAGCCAAGAGCTATAAGTAGAACAATAATAGTCTAGCCTCTGTTGGTATTGCAAGGTGTTGGACAGGGAATAATCAGTATATAATAACTGCTGTCTCATACAGCATGGGAAGGGACTTGTGAGTACCAGTTTCTACTTGATGAGCTACTGACATCTGATAATTTCTGGAGGAGAAATGTGGCCTCTGGTAGGTCAACCATATTCCACTGAGTGAACTTATATCCATGAATATGAGCTGCATAAATTTTACTAGGTGGGTTATAAAAACAAGTTGAGAGAGGGGTTGAAGAAGTTGAGGATGAATATGCAAAATGCAAAATATTCATGTATAAATTCTCGAATAAATAACTTAATACTTTATTTAATAACAAATTTCTATTTTAATGCAGTTTGAATAAGCAAAGCAAGATCTAGTTCAAAATGAGAGACAATCCTAATTTAGGTTTGTTCTAAAACAATGATTTGCTAATTTTGGAGATTTAGTGAAATTTTTATTTGCATATTATAGCCAAATAAGTTTGTCTCGGACAAATGACAATCAAAACCATCAATGAGAAGGCACACTAGTCATTTACTAAAATAAGATAAAGGAGTTGAACAAGAATAGGATATCTAAAACTTACCCAATATTTCCCATAGCAGGTGAGACACACACAAAAAAATCGAAACTGTAATTTCTAAGAGTAAAATGCATATCCTTTTGGTCTGAGCATCTACAATCATTTTAACACTCATATTTTATGGACTCAAGACATAACCAACTGCCTATAGTTGGTAATGTCATGGATCCTATAGGAGATCCTATGACCACCACTCTCCTAAGCAAGTGTGATTTTTAACTGCATTCTAAATAGTTACCCTTATACCCATAGATAAATATGTCCTTCACCCTTCATCAAGGAAGCTTCTTCGTACAACCAACAGAGACTATTTCAAAAATCTACTACTGGTCAAAATGCAGAGAACAACTGACCATGGGTTGCTCTGCTTCTACAGATCCTCTACAATACAACCCCTACATCTACAGCTAGCACTATATCATGGAAGATGGGGCAGAAGTATTGTAAGAGTAAAAAAAACCAGGAAGTATGATATGAGATCGTGTCTTCTATACATGACAGAGAAGTTGCACCTGTGAAATATAAGAAAAAAAATGTCTGCCTATAATAACACAGCACTCTGCTGTTGCACAGTGACAATACCAGTTAACATCCAACATAGATGGAGGAAACCTTACAGGGCCTTACCTTACCCTACAGGCAATTAATGGTTGCTGAGGGAGGGAGAATCAGTCTCTTCCAGGGTTGAGCCCCTGATGGGTTATGAGCCCCTGATGAGTTATCTAATCCCAAGCAGTAGCCCTAAACACCTACACATGTGAGCAATACCAAACAGATTCAACAGGGTGTGTGTGTGTGTGTGTGTGTGTGTGTGTGTGTGTGTGTATGTGTGTGTTCAAAACAATAGTCAAAGAAGAAGCAGACATGAATTGAGATGGAATGAGAGAGACATAAGAGGAGTTAGAGGGGAGAGGGAGGACGGAAAGGAGTACAGTATATCATACGTCTGAGGTAGCCAATAAACTACTATCTAATTGAGTTTGGTTTTTGTTCAATTCTTTTGGTTTGGCAGGTTTCACTTGCAGCCAAGGGTACAGACTACAAAGGTCTGCAATAGAGTAAGGAAGGATTGGTCAGGTACTAAAACCCTCAGTGGTATATTCAGGTAGCCCCTAGAAATTTTGTTGCTTTTTTGTTATTAAAAATGGAAACAAATGATGAAAATGTAAAGAGGTGAAAACTGATGATAAATATAAAATAAAAAGTTTATAGTATCTGGCAAATTATAAAGGGTCTATTATTTTTGAAAATTAAAATTTTTAATTCCTAATATGCAATGATTACTAATTTTTAGAAGTAATTACTTTCTAAAATACTATAAACTTTGACAGAGATTTTTATAAATGCTTTCTCAGTCAGTCTCTCCATTCCCCACTAGTTCTTAGATTTGGCTCTATATTAAAATAAAGAGCAGATTTGAAATATTAATACCCAGGCTCAAATCTCAGATATCATCAATCATTCATCTAGGTTAGGACCTATAGGGCTATAATTATTTACAGCCACATGAGACTCTGATGCACAACTAATTGGAAAACCAATATAACAGTGGATAGTGATCAATGGGAAATTCAGTAAAATTATGTATTTCCCGTGGTTCTTCAAATTAAATTTACAGTTTAAATAAACACACACACACTCACACACACACACACACATATATCACAAATGATATGTAAAGGTATCTAAAAAATACTTTTCATCAGATAGCTCATGAGCACTGTGGATTTATACTTCTCTGGGACTGGTTGGTTCACACAGGTTTCATGAAGAAACATGATTTGACATGGATCTTCGTTACATGAGAATATACTGTTTAAAAGAGGGTAAAAGCTACATATGGTAGAGTTCAAGGCCAACCGGGTTTATGGAATGAGTTACTGTCCAATCAGGGCTACACAATGAGAACCCATCAGAAAAAGAGAGGGGGAGGAAAGAGAAGAATTGGGGCAAGACAGAAAGGCAAAGAGAGAGAAATGAGAGAGGAGAGGTAGAGAAGGGAGAGAGAGAGAGAGAGAGAGAGAGAGAGAGAGAGAGAGAGAGAGAGAGCGAGAGAGAGCTGGTGAACAGAGGATGTCATGTCTGACATGTGGAAGCAGAGTCCGGAACAACTGTGGCTGGGGCAGACATGGTAAAGGAAAAATCCACAGCAGCCTCAATGCTGAACTCTGCACTGTAAACCCCAAGTGCTATGAAAATTCCAGAGAGTCGCTTGGCAGGAACAGGCTGGAGTCTTCATAAGAATGTAGAACCTGAGCGGGACCATGAAGAACAAATGAATTCCACTTCCAGGCAGAGAAAATTGAGATTCCTGAAATCCAGCAAGTAAAATGAGGCCACTATGCTAAAATATTCTGATTTTTGAATAGCTATAAGATCATGGTCATTGTAATTACTAAAATTTTTATTTAAATATCTATTTTTAAAGATTAGTTTCTTTTTATTTTATATGCATCAGTGCTTTGTCTGCATGTATGTGCGTGTACCACATGGATGCAGTGTTTGTGAAGGCTGGAAGAGGGTATTGGAACAACTACAGTTGAGATTACAGATGATTGAGAACCATTGAGTAGGTTCTCTGCAACAGCATCTAGCAGCAACCACAGAGCCTTCTCTCCCGTTCCTAAAGGTGTACTTTCACATATAACTAGAGTGAGCTTTTAGTTCAGAGATTATATTTTTAAATACAACATGTTAGGTTTTAAACTAAAATCAAGAAAACCTGCATAAATAGGAAAAGTAAAGAAATAGGGGAAATTAATTATGCTACATTATATGTAAGTATAAGCATCCATACACATGTGTATACTGGTTTCTATAAGATAAAGTTTAATTCTAGGATGGCCAAGAGATTGAAATAAAAATAGAAAAAATAAGTCACACAGTTGCAACATCCATGAGAAAAAATTATATTAATATTTCACGGGAAGGAAAATTTTGCATGCACCTACCTGTAAAAATTTTTTTCAACTTTATCTGAGATCCTGAGCCATGTTCTTACCTGTGGAATTGTGGGCATGTTCCTTATTGAAACTCCAGATCAGTGAATCACAGAAGTTGCTGAATGGGTAGGTCTGTTGCATCCTCATTGTTGAACTTCATGACACATCAATTGCTTGCCCACAAAGAGCCAAAGAAAACTTGATTTTCAGTATTTTTCCTGTTGTGGGCTCTAATACTCTTGGAAGAACCAAGATCATCAGAAAAGAATGTTTGTGATGTGTCTATACAGAGTCAGTTCAGCTGCTTTGATTTAATTAACTTCTCTATTTAATCAATTAACAATTTGATTCCATGAAAAACATTCCACAAAATGTAGTAATATGAAAATTAAGTACGTTACTAACATTGAAGATTTTTATCTATTAAGAATGCTCTGTAAGCTGTGCAAAGACAGAGCTGGTTTTGTTTTTCTATTTTTTAAAAACGTAATTCTGAATATTCCTGGGAAGTGACTAATAATATCTGATGACAATTATTTGCTTTTTCACAGTCTTTCCAGAACTTTCTCAGAAGTATAACTACCCTGGAAGATTGTGTTTCTACCTATGAAACAGGGAGCCCAATGACTTGGCCAAAGTCTTGAGAGAAGGAATGATGATGGTATACAAAGAGATTTAGAAATTATGCTAAACAGAAGCTTATTGTTTGAAACTTGTATTAGCTAGTTCTGTGGATTAATACCATGTACCAAGTTCCAAACACTTCAGTCTAAACTCTCAACAACAGACCTGCTATCCTGTCTCTCCAGATTTAGTTTTACCCTATCACTTGATTTTTGGTCCTAGTTTCTATTTTTGCTATTTTAACATTTTTTTTCACTTTTTTTTTTTACCTGAAATACCATCAATGGATTCAATATCTTGGTTGCCTTGTATGAGAAGGCCAGCCTCGCTCTGGCAATGTAGAACTTGGTTTTCATGCTGGTCCTGGTCTGAATCAAACATGATAGTCTCGAAGGTATTTACTGTCAGCATGAGATATGACTCCCATGGATACTAAGAACTAGGATAATAGTTATCGCCAATATTAGGACATATATAAGGACTACAGAAGTCAACAAGATTAAGCCACACACAGAGAGAGAGTATGGATTGATTTATATCAAACACAATACTAGTCCCAATACAAGAGGTGAAATTCTTTACATGAGTCACTAGTGAGACTCTCCAAGCTATATCTCAAGACAAATATAAATGTAAAATGTCCATCACTTCTGTTCATTTTCTCAAATGAGCAAACCACTTTCTACCACTGGGAGGTTCACTTTCTAAACTATGGTATTTTGAGCATTTTTTTTCTTGAGAGATATAAAGAAGCATCCATGCACCCCAAAAGAGAAGGCACCAGTGATCAAAGAAAGGATTCTACCTAAGTCCTGGCTGGTGAACCAACGAACTGATACTGATCATGATTTTCTAGACAAAGCATAGATGACTCAAAGATGGCTGCTACAGTACCAGGAATTTCCCTGGGTACTTCTAGGAACCAAAGAGTCTTACCCACAGTATGAATAACCCATAAAAAACTGCAATGCTAAAAACATCCATGAGATACTAATGGACAGAGGCACTACCCAAAAACCTGAACCAACCCCTGGGCTGTTGTTTAACTCACACAATCTATGAGGAGGTTTTACAAATCTCATGGACCTCTTTAGCCTTCTCTTTCCATACAGGAGGGGATGGTAGTCAAAATCTCACAAGGAGGATTTCATGTTATGACTCAAGATGACAACTATGCCACACCCAAAGGAAGTAATTATACTCCCCTGCTTTCTCTGACACTTATGTTTTTCCACTCCCTGTTCTGCGATGTTCCCTTGAGCCTCGATCTGCTCAGGGCTGAATGTTGATCCGTTCTGCCACTTTAACATTGTAAGCCATGGTACCAAACACTCCAAGCAGTTCCATCACATATCAACTATTAGTATCTGCAGTGACTTTAAAAAGAAGCTTTTTTCCCCTCTAGCTGATAGCAGCAGTTCTTTACAGACATAAACATAAAGGTTTAGAAAGCAATATTACAGCATCCTACCCACTTAACAGAACAATAGCAATAGTCTCCCCACTGCAGTCCGCAATTTTCCCAGCCATAGGTTTTTGCCTAGCTCATGGTACCAAACATGTGTTTCTTCTCGTGGAGTGAGCTTTCTACACAATTGGGAAACAATTGGTCACACCCATGACAGTCGTGTCATTATTGCATCAGTGGCACACCTTGCCCTGGCATGCTGACTGCATAATATGCAGAGACCACAGCTGACTAGGGCTATGAGGGACACATTTCCCCAGCAACTTACAGAGGAAGAAGGTTCCTAACCAATCAGACCTGACTTTGCCATGACTTCCAACAAAAATATGTAATATAATTAGGATAAGAAACTTACCATTGAGTTCTGGCATGCAACCAACAGCATTGGCAATAGTTTATATTATGTGGGGAGACTCATGGAACTCCCTAGGCAATCACTCATAGGGTAATAACTCCCTATTGGCATTAGGATTTTCACTGTTACTTATAGCATAGGGCAGGAAAACAAAGCAAAACCCTGGGACATCATCCAGTATATAAAATGTTCTGCATACTAACAGAAAACCACTACATTTCAACTTAAGGCCTCTGGTTGCCTTTCACATCCTGCCCCAACAGGTAACATTTACTGGCCACCTCATTAGTGTAGCAGCCAAGATATTTCAATGCCACAGTATGTAGTCCTCACTGAACACACATGGATCATGTGCAGCGAGGGTAACAAGCACATGCCTGTCATCATCCTTTGAGGGAGCTGTTGTTCAGACTTCGTGGCCTTCTAGAGGCCTCTTTAAGTCTATTGGTCCATGTTTGGGTGCGAAGTATCACATGTCTTTCCTGGTGATGCTATTCACACAAATAGAGAAGGTACCAAAAGATGAGAGAGAGAGAGAGAGAGAGAGAGAGAGAGAGAGAGAGAGAGAGAGAGAAGAAAAGGAAGGAAGGAAGGAAGGAAGGAAGGAAGGAAGGAAGGAAGGAAGGAAGGAAGGAAGGAAGGAAGGAAGGAAGGAAAATAACCCATCCAAGTCAAGCCTGATGAACTAATGAGTTTATTGGGGGTTATTTTCAGAAACATGGGAAACATAGGTAACAACTAAAGTGTTTCACCTGCATCATGAATGGCTGAGAAGATGCTGGACCATTGAAAAGTCCTAGTGTAGATACACTACAAAGAATTTCAACCCCTAGTCATTGTTCAACTCTTACATAATCTTGTAGAAGAGAAGGACTTTGCAAGGCTCATAAGCCTCTTCTCTCCTTTCACAAAGCAATGTTAAGAGGCATATCTCAGGAGCTTATGTCACAGATGGTCACAGCTACTCTAGTTCAAGAAAATAGCGGTTATGTCATGCCTGGAGGAAATTCCCACATTACAGCTCTGAATTGCCATGTCAAAGAAGAACTATGTGGAATTTAGTCTTTTATTCCAAAACCACCACCCGACTTCTTCCCCCACATCAATTGACACGATCAGGCTATTTTTAACCTTAATTAAAATATTATCAATAAAAAAGTAGACTTAGTAACACTGGGTTGTAACAAACAAAGTTGAAACAGTTACTTGGATTCCTATTTAGCTATCATATGGGCTAACTTATAGGCTTGTTAAGAGTGATTCAATGACTCTTTGGTAAAAGAAAACTAGACAAAAATACCAGCAGATGGTATGGTGTGTGATGGTACAGTCTATTCCTGTACCACTAAATGATTTGCCCTATCTATTTATCTGTAATCAATGATTAAAATTACTACATATAGGTGTGTGGCTGTAGACACACACACACACACACACACACACACACACACACAGAGTCATCTGGTAGATTAGTTTGCTTTTTGTGGCTTCGGAATTGAGACTACAAACACAGGCAATGTTTAAAACTCAAGAAAAGAAAAACTGAAGGAGGTAATGATGCTATGATGATGACACTATAATGTGATGATTATGGGGATGGTGGTGGTAGAGGTGCTGGTTTTGAAATCCATACAAAACTGTTTAGAACATCCAGTGTAACCTGCTTTGACATTGCAGCAAAGGTGTAACTACTTCCTATACTACTATCTTATGTAAGATCTGCTTTGTGATGATTCTCAGTTTCATGGAGATTCTAAGTTATCTGATGACCAGAAGGATGAAAATAAATGGTTTTTTCCTTCAAATAGACTTGTGGCATTTGTGAACATCTTAGACAAGTAAAATCAATAATAGGTTTAATACCAAATGATATTTCTTTTATTCATTTTCTAAATTGTTCCATGGACACATTCAGCACCTAAAATCACAGATTCATTGAATTTGCAGGAACAAACTACAATTAGGAACTTTTATTAGAGAATTTTCCCAGGTAGAATGCAATAGTATCCTACTTGTCTTAAGCATTATGTGGGTGCCAAAGCCTAGGGACTTAATGGATTCTAGGTAGTCAATAAGAAGCATGACACACACACACACACACACAAAAATGATATCTACAAAGACTGACTCTATTACCCATACTAGATAATGGGATTATGGAGTGTCCAAGACTAGTTCTGTCAAATGCCTCAGCCAAAGCTGAGTCAGTTTTAGGCACCATCTGTGACTGGTGCCTGGGATTGGAAATATTAGCACATTATTTCAGAGAACTCAAGCTTGTCTTTGACCTCTCCTCCTGTATCCCAGACAGTCCTACTTGCCTCTGGCCATGATGAGAAGAAGGTCTGTGAGCTCATTTCTGGGCAGTGTTTCGATGGAATGGAGACAGTGTCCACTGGGGCTTATATGTGAGGAAAGCTTCAAGGCCTTGCTTCCTAAGAGAGCTGGGAAAGACATTATTAGGTGTTAAGAAGAGCTGCCTGTGGGCTTTTAAAATAAAATAATAAAAGTCAAACAAAATGAGAATTTTCCCAGGAAAACTTGACTTGGACATATTTTCTGTGGGTGGAGTAGCAGACAGCAGCTCGGACCTTGCTGGGCAACTTTGGATGAAAGCAGACAATGTGAGCTGGTCATTGGGGTAACTGCTGAACAGGATCAATCTGTGTCTCATCTTTCAGGCTGCTTCTGTACCAATCTTTGGTGTGCTGTCCCTAGAGATGCCCCAACCTCTAGCTAGCCATTCTCTCCAGCCAAAATCAACAAGCTGATTATCTGAACCATCCAATATAACCATCAATAGCCACATGGATCTATTGAACTATGGAGACATTGCTGTGCTGAATTACACTTTAAAATTAAAATATACAAGGTTATTTTTAAAAATATATAATAGGATATTTCAAGAATTTAGTACAAAACTCTAAATTATCACACTAAAATTGTTTTGCATGTTGAAATGAAAATACTTTGGAAATACTATGTTAGAAAAAAGTATGTTATTAAAATTAAATTATTTCTCTTTACATTTTCAAAAATGTGGCTACCACAAATTTTTAAATTACATTTGTGGTTATATTTGTGGCTCACATTGTATTTCTTTTGGAGCACATAGTTCTCTATCCTCAGGATTGTTATTTCTAATATATCCATTTACCCTTGACAATGATGAGCATGGGATTTCTCAAATAACACATTTTATTTTAACAGGAGTCATGGAAAAGGGTAAGATGAGAAATAGGTAAATCCCTTCACCTCAAATATGCTTCCTCCTTCTTTATCCTGGAAAACTCTGCTTTTATCCATATCAAGTCTTCTCACCAGGGACTTTCAGAAACTTTGGTTCAATCCTCCATACAACTTAATCAGAGCTGTCTAAATACTACTATATAGTATCTCAATGCACATTGCTCCCCTTCTGTGTTATGAGTTTGTTATAAACAGGAAGTCCTTTATTTCAATAACATAATGCTACAGTAGCAATATGAATGCTTTCTTATTTCTTATTTTATTCATTGATAAACTCCTTCGCCCAACCTGATACATAGCCTTATGTATCATTTAGTCTGTTGTAGTAATCTTCTTCCATCCCTTGTTTTTCAAATAGCCCATAATACCATAAAGTAAATTTTCCTCATGTTAGTTGCTAACCCGGATACTTCTTTTTAAATAATATTTTTGTTAATTCCTTGATAATTCCATACAAGGTATTTCAATCACATTTATCACCACCCTTAACTCCCTCCAGATCCACTCAAACTCCCTACCTATCCAAGCCATGGAGTCTTATCTCTGTTTCCTAGTTACTTCTAATAAATTCATCTAGACATAAGTATCCCAGTGATGACAGAGGATAAAGGTTTTACCACGTCCTCCCCTCTTCTGTCTACACAACAGTCCTGATTTTTTCTCCTAGTATGTGTTCCCTGTGATCAAATCTAGGCCAGTTTTATCTCTAGCTCTTACATTATATTTCTTTTTCTTTCTAATAATGCTCTTAAGGTTTTGTTATCCGCTTTCTCCTTCCTTCACCCCTGCGAATACATCCCTGTTTCCAAATGGAATGTTTAACCCACTGATTTGGTGTTGAATTTCTTCAAAGCAAGTATAATATGGTATTGATTAGGAAAATGATGACCTGATGACTTAGCAAGGATTAGTCCTTGTGCTATTTCCTGACACTTGTCCATCTACGGACTGACAAAGTCAAACTTTTAGTACATTTGGATCAGTCTCTTTTTTGGATCCTGCCTGAGATTTTGTTGACCTCTGCGAGGTAGACCAGTACCCCAAGTATGAAATAGGAAGTCAGACTTTTTTTTGGTTGATTACAAGCATTTTCCTTCCACACACAAAGCCTAGGTGACATCCAGGAGCTGACCTTACTTGAATAGCCAGCATGACTCTTTCTAAGGGCTGTTGTGCAACCAACGCCCACCAGTTGACCTTGGAAAAAGTCTTTCCACTTGTTTAAAATGTGGTCCAAGAAGAAGAGGCAGCTTTGGCATTCTCATGAAAGGGCATAGTCAGAATTCTGTCTTCAATTATCACTAAGATAATAAAAACAAATCAGACTGCCAAATTATTAAAGTAGTGAAAATATTCTGAAAAGTCTCTAATTTCCTTTGGTCATGAGGATATATTCAATATGACTGCAGAAGAAAAAGGAAATAGAATTGATAGATACTGTCATCTTTTAAATATGAGATTACACAATTGTGTAATTTTGTTATTGTTCTTTTGCTTCCTTGACTAATTTTTATTTTCAGATCAACTGGAATGGTTTAAAGATAAAACTTTGATCTAACTGAAACTCTGCCAGACCTCCCACTTTGCCTGAATAACATCTACCACTTTCCCCCACTCCCAGCCCCTCATCAGCTTGGATTTCACTCCTATTATAAAATCTTTTGATTTGTTTCTTATTTTCCTTTGTGTGTGTGTGTGTGTGTGTGTGTGTGTGTGTGTGTGTGTGTGTGTAGAATGCCTTTTTAAATTACATACTTTTAAATTCATTCTTTAGGAATGTTGCATTATGTACCCCAATCCCACTCATTTCCCAGTCCCTCTATATCAGGAAAATGTAAAGAGAAACAATAAAGATAAGATTATGAATTAAAAATAAAAGCAGACAAAAAGCAGTTTGCTATTCCATCTTTTTCTCCTCTCCATCACCTCTTCACTCATCTCACTGGCACTGGGAGCTCAGGTGTATCATGCAGTGCACCCTTGTGTCCAACCAGCTTTACTTGCAAATGTTCATTGCCTAATATGTAACTGTTAGTTTAGGCTCAAGGCCTGTGGATTCTGGTACACCGTCAACACCGGACCCTCACTGAAACTCCCCTTACATAGCCTGCTGTTAACCTAAATTTTCTTAGTGCAAAAAAGAAACGTACGACTGTATGTCTCCCAGAATGATATCCAAACCAGGTAGCTATTCAAAGAATGTTTACTGAATAGAAACTAAGGAATGAATGTTAGCAAATATAAATGTAGATCTTTGGGTTATAAAATTGTCCTTATTTAAAGATAACCATAGTTCTATAAGGAGAAAAAATAGAAAGACTCCATCAAAAAATCTGCTAGAACTAATAACTTAATTATGGAATTGAAGACTACAAATTATATATGAAAAATCAACAGCATTTTTATATAACAATAGTGAACTTGATGACAAAAATAATGAAGAAACCAATCTTATTCATAATAGCTACAAAATAGTAGATGACCTAACAATAAATTTTAACCGAGGAAGTGAATGATGTCTATAAAGAAAATCATAAAATATGATGAAGGAAATTGAAAAGGACACAAAAAAGTGAAAATATACCCCATATTTATGGATTGCCAAACTGTACTATTGTTTAAATGTCCATACTGTTATATGCTATCTGCAGATTAAATGCAATTTTCATCGAACTAGCAATGACTTCCTCTACAGAAAGGAAAAAGTAATCTTAAAATTTATATGGAAACAGCCAAACATTAGGAGGAATTCTAATTAGGGGATTCCTGCAAAAGAGAAAGAGGGAAAAAGATTGCAGGAGCCAGAGGTATCAAGAAAGGACATCACAAGAAAACTCACAGAATCAACTAACCTGAGATCATAGGGGCTCACAGAGACTGAACCAACAACCAGAGAGCCTTCATGGGACTGATGTAGGTACTCTGCATATATGTTACATATACATTATATTTATGTAGCTTGGTCGCTTTGTGGGACTCCTAACAGTGGTAACAGAGACTGTCTCTGACTCTTTTAGAGGCCTTTGGGACCCTACTCCTCATATCTGGTTGCCTTAATACATAGGGAAGAGCTTGATATGGCAACTTGATATGCCATGTTTGTTGGCAAGGCAACTTGATATGCCATGTTTGTTGATACTAATGGGAGACCTGCCCTTTCCTAAACAGAAACTGAGGAGGAGTGAATTGGGGGTTGGGAACAGGGTGGGCATGGAGAGGACAGAATGGAAGGAGAGGAGCGAGGGGAAACTGTGACCAGGATGTAAAATAAATAAACAAATTTTTAAAGATGTATGTGGAACCACAAAAGACTTCTAGAATCAAAAATAAATGTGAACAGATACAGCGAAGCTGGAGGTATGCCAAACAGGCTTCCAAACACCCTACAAAATTACAGCAAGGAACTGGAGAGAGGTATCAGCAGTTCAAAATGTTTAATGCTCTTTCAGAAAACCCAAGTTCAGTTTCTAGTACTCACATTAGGCAACTCATGACCACCTCCCAATGCCCACAAAGATCAACTCATAATCACCTGTTAGTTCATTTTCTGGGAATTAAGTCCCTCTTCTAGCTCCACAAGTACCAGGACAGAGGATGTAGGTAGATAGGTAGATAGATAAATAGGTAGGTAGGTAGATAGATAGATGATAGATAGATAGATAGATAGATAGATAGATAGATAGATAGATAGATAGATAGATGATAGATAGATGCATAGATACACATAAATAAAACATAGTAAATACATTTTGTTACTCAAATAAAACCCAAACAAAATAACAATGAGAAGAATAGAGAATTGAGAAAAATGGATATATCTTTAGACTACAGATCTCCAAAGGTACAAAAAATATTACTGAAAATACAATCTCTTAATTATACATTGCTTGGGAAACTACATATGTAGAATAAAATTAGATACCTGTCTATCACCATTTACTATAATCAACTCAAAATGAAACAAATTGAACTAACTTAAAAACCAAAACTATTGAAATTTCTAAAAGAAAATATATGTGAAACACTTCAGGACACTGGTATAGGCAACAATATTTTGCCTGAATTTTCAAAAGCATAGGTAATAAAAGAAAAAATACACCATGGGAATAGCAACAAACTAATAAATGTCTCTATAACAAAAGAAAACAAGAGAGGAAAGAAACAGCCTCCCAAAACAGAAGAGCCAATATTTTTAAGGTATTTATTTGTTAGCAAGTCTATATGTATATGTATGTTCAGAAGCATGTAGTGCCCATGTGGATGCAGGTGTTCGCTCATGTATGTGGTTTATGAAGGCCTTGATGTTGATATTTGTGTCTTCTTCCATCATTCTCTACTTAATTTATTGAGACAAGGTTTCTCAATTGTATGTGCAGTTTGAGGATTGGAAGGTCTAGTTAGCCAGCTTGCCATAGAGATCTCTGCCTCCAGACTTTTAACATAGGTTTTGGAGATTAGAATTCATGAATTCATGCACTCACACTTGTATAACAAGCCGTTTATCCACTACAACATCTCCCCAGCCCCTTATCAACTATTTACCCACTAAAGGATTGATATCCAGACTACTTAAGGGACTCAGTTACAAAATGCCAAATAATCTAATTGAAAATGGGCAAACTATCTGATCAGACATCTTAAAAACAGAAAATTAATATATCAAATATACTCACGGTCACTACTCATCAGAGAAATGTAGATCAAAAACACAATGAGTTACCTTTCTCAATTTAGGTTGTCAATTAAACAAAATAGACAACAGTAGCAAATGCTCATAAAGATGCTAAAAGGGGAGACTGTACACTAATTGTGGGAATATATGATAAATTAGAATAGTCATCATGGAAAACAATATGGAGGCTTCACAAAACAATTACACAACTGTATGACTCATTATTTCACTAGTGGGTATATAACAACCAATATAGCAGAGATGGCTTTATATCTCTGTATACTTTTATAATAATTTAGCATATGCCAGTCTTTTAGAAGGGGGGAAACTCAGTTAAGAAAATACCTCCACCAAATTGGCCTGTGATGCACTTTTTTGATTGATGATTGACGTGGGAGGAACCAGATCACTGTGAGTAGTGGCACCCCGTGTCTGATGGTCCTTAATGGTATAAGGAAGCAGACTGTGTAAGTCGTGAGGAGCAAAGCAGCATTCCTCTATGGTGTCTGCTCTCTGGCTTCTCTGAATTATGGATTTATAAGCTGCAATATAAAATAAACCCTTTTCTACCCAAGGTGCTTTTCTCACAGAAATAGAAACCCTAACTAGAACATAACCACCCTTGTATATTTATTGGAGTCAATTTTATTCGCAATAGCCAAAATACAGCATTAACTACGGTGCTCATCAACAGATGAACTGATTAGGAATGTGAGATACTATGACCATTGAAATGTGTTTAGCCATAAAAAGAATGAAATTTTTGTATTTGTGAAAACATGGATGGAATTAAAAGATACTATATTAAGATGAAAATATTCATAGAAATAAAGTAGTTCATATAACAAAAGCAAATATAGAATGATCTTATTAATAGATAGAGGTAAACACTGATTTCACAAAGTAGAGGGCAGAGCAGTGGTCACTAGAGGCCAGGCAGGGTAGAGAGGAGGATGTTGGAAGGTAATTAAAAAGTAGGTACAAATGTACAGTTAGAGAGAAGGAACACAGCTGAAGCTTATGCATTATAGTAAGGTGTCTAATTTATAATTTATGACTCATTTTATAATGAGCTAAAAGACAGCAAGAGTGTTGGTAGCATGTAGGCCATCACTATTTTTGTGTTAGGGATTTAAATAGGGTTTATTCTAAGGACCTGTGAAGAAAGGAAAACATACAAAGATTTGTTGCACAATTCTTACTGAAGTTGTCTGAGTGTCCTTGACAGTCTGTTTTAGCTTGTTTGTATGAGATGAACCATGATCCAAATCTAGTGTTGTCAATTACTGAGTCTCACGAATAAAGGGATTAGCCTAAGGAGAGGCGGCATTGGGTCTTTATGATAGTTTATTACAAAGAACGGAAACCTGGTTGAGTTATTCCAACTATTTATGTTGTAATAAATCTCAGGAGTGTCCACGAATATCCAAGAAGAATGGGGCTATCCAAGGACAGAAAGTAGAGTTGGCAAGGAGTAGGACATTGATGGCTTCACTTGAACACTTTGGTCATCTATATATTGGTTTCTCTCCACACCCTCCTTATGTTATGGACTTCTTTATTGTTTATGTTTATAATAGAATATCCGGCAATCCACCATGACTACTTTCTAGCATCTAGGAATACTGGCTATGATGCCCTACCTTGATCAATCTTACTGTGGACACTAGATTAAAGGTAAAAGTGGACATTCGGGGTATGGAGTTCAGGTGAGGAGATAGCCCCATGGAAGCAACTCAGGGCTGATGTGTATCTAGAGACATGAGAGGAAATGTGGGTTGAAAACTAGCAAAGAGCAATGGTCTTCATCTTAGGAACATCGCCAATAGAGGTAAGAAAAGGAAAAACTGGATAGACCCAAGTGTCACACGTCTGCACTTTTCTATGTTTCTCATCAATCCACTTCTAAAGCAAATGGTGATTTCAGTCTGCTGTGAGTCACAAAGGCATGGGAAGATTCCATTAAATGGGTTTCTAATTGTGGTTTGGGAGGAAGCCTTGTTAAAAATCTGTATCTAATTTTCTGCTTATGAGCTAATATGCTTAGCATATTATCACCAGAAACCAAAATATTAAAACACTTTCAGATTTCAAGTCCTCTTTCATTATCATGCTGCCTGGCTGCTCCCCTTAGCATGGTGGAATGCCCCCTTTGCACTGTGGGTGACTCAGGAGTTTCCCTGGAGACCTCACACTGTGAGCTGCCCACCTTTTCCTGCGCTTGCCTATGACTACCACAAAGAACCTTAGGCAAGAGCAATAGGCCACAAAATTTACCTTCATGTCCTTCATGTAGATCAAGAGGAACAAGGGAAGAGAGAATAATTTCTCTTTGAGAACATAGGCCAGTAAGGAAGGCTGACCAAGCCCTAAGCACTGGCTTTAGGTTCCACATCACTGCAGAAATGGGAATATGTCCAGGCTGAGGGGGCATGCCACCAAGCACTCAACAAAATCTTTAAATTGTGTGGGAGAAGCTGTAGTGATGAGGACAGAGCTGGGGCTTTAGTTGCTAAACCCTAAGACCGGTCCTGACTAGAAATGTCCAAGATCACCCAGGAACTCACCAATCTACAGGCAAGGAAGGAAGGAAGGAGTCATTGTGTAGCCATTGCTGTGAGGGAATGGAAAATCTTTGTTTTTGCTTGTGCTCTAAAGGAAGTGTAGGATCAATCAATGAGATCTATAGGTCTTTTGGAGGATTTCCTAGGTGAATCCAGTTAAAATATAAGTTCAGATCTGTAGCCATTGTTCCATGAAACCTCCAAAGATGTATCATTATATTTAAAATATCATTAACCTGCCCAGTCCTAATTAAAGTAACGTTTTATGCTAGCAATGCCCCATGTCTTTTCAGCTTCTTTTGTTCCTCTACTCACTGACACCACATGTTGACCCCAAGTCCCCCCTCTAAACTGTTTCTCTCTATCACATCAAATGTCTCTCCTCTTTCCTCCTCTTGCTGCCAAGATGTGTTTCCTGTCTAGACCATTACAATGAATTCCAGTCAATTAGCCATTTGAATCCAACCTAAACAATGACACTTCTGTCTAAATCTTCTCAAAATACAAAGCTGTTTGCATCATGTCCCTCCTTAAAAACCTCTCCAGTGGCTCCCCATTCATTAAACCACTAAAGAAGCTGTGCAAACCCTTTAGCCTGATGTTCAAACTTCACAGCCCTCACCTCCACCAACTCCTCCATTGCATCTGTCTCTTGTCTACTTATTGTTTCTGTCAACACTTTAATAACACTAGGTAATTCTAGAAAACTTACAGAAAAAAATGTATAAACCTCAACCCTTTGTCACCGTTCACAAAAGCAATTTTGTTTATTTACACATGGACTAACTTACAAAAGTAGAAACATCTTGGTTCTTTTTATTTATTCAGTGGTACTGCCAATGGCATTCCCCCCCATATTTAAAATAATTTTACGTATTCAATATCATTTGTGACCCTGAATGAAAATATAATTATTTGTTTTTATAGTATACTTAATACTTGGTTATAAAAATTATGACAGATGTAGACATGTACATATATGTTAACAAGCAAGACTTACAACATACTTATACGACATAGACCTACCGCTGCTGACGTTTTTAGTATGTATAGTTATTGCTTCTTTAATTTGATCATCATATTATGGCATTCATTCTGTTATATTTTTTCTTCTTCATTGGCTTAAAAACTTTGCATCATGTTTTGTTATGAGCAGTAGTGAATTACATAGCTCCTATCTTAAAAAATATACTAGAGCCCAGTTCCTCTAGTTATTAGTAAGAATGAAAAGGGTGTATTCATTTCCATGGGGGTGCTACTTTCCTATTCTTGTTTCCTTAAGAAATTGCCAATTTTTGTTACAATAATCCGATTTCCATAGCACACTTATGACCTCTTGTAACCTACCTTTTAAAGGTTATTTCAACTATACAATGTTACATGATAATAACAACAATAATAATAGTAACAGTAACAATAATGTTCAAACAGCTTTATCTCTCAAGACCAAATCTTTGTTTTATTTTTGGGTTGATAGCTTCATTTGAATCTTCAGTTATCTTCACATAATGTTGTTCTAACAAGTTTGTTCAGAAGCATGCACTCACTCCATGCTCTCTAAGCACCTGTCTGAAATATGTTTCCTTTCTCCAAACTTATCTGTGGCAATTTTGTCATCTAGAGGACCCTTCCATAACAATATTTAAACTTCTAATACCACCTCTTTTCATCCTCTATCCTTATTGGCTCTGTTGGTTTGAAGGAAATTGATGTCAGTCTTTTCTTAGGTATTTTCCTATGCAACCTGTTTCAATTAGCTCTAAAATTTTCCAGCTTACTTCATCTTTGATTTTAAATGTTTCAATATTAAAGTAGGTTCTAATGTATTTCCATTAAATTTAAATAAATAACCAATTAGTCTTTTCAGTTAAAGATAGGTCCATTCAGAACATTTCATTTTACTCTTTCCCCTACTCTTTCCATTTTTGTCATTCTACAAATTTCCATATTATGTGTGTAATTTTTTTCTTTAAATGTGTGTTTGATCTTCTCCTTTATTTTTTTTCCATTTAAGAATTGTGCTTTAGTATTCCCTTAGTCTCTTAGAGAAATGTTCCGTTTCCAACATTATTATTCAGTTTTACAGTGTTCAATCAAATCTTTGCAGCTTCCTCCTAATTATGCATTTTGTACAATTCTATGAAATCTTTCTTACTCGCAGAATATCCCCCATTTACAACTGCTCACTCAAATTTCAAAAGCTATGACAACCTCTTGAATCATGATAATAAGGATAACAATACTTCTAAATTTTCATCCTACCTTAGAAAAGACAGAATTACCCTTTTGAACTACAGTACAATTTTTATGTATCTGGTATTATGTGTCAGGTATTACAACCCTATTAATATCTCTGCATAAATGAAGAAATAAAGTCAGCCATGCTTGGCATTTGCTATAAAAGTAGGAGCTAAGGTAGGTGGTTCCTTTTCAACTTCTTGAGGGAGAAATTCCTGTCTTTCTGGTTTTAAGTTCTTATAAATCTTACCCAGTCCTACCATTACTCTGTAAGGGTCTCCTTTAAATCCATGCTTTCCTCAACACAAGCCACATGCACCTTACAAGAAAGAATATTTCAGATGACTCTTCTTTGCTTTGTTGTGCCTTATATTGGATTTTCTAGTTGAGAATTATAGATGTTTTCAGGATAGGGTTCATTGGTTGCCTTTCCACCACTGAGGTAATAGAAATAAATATAAAAGGTTTGTATTTTATATTTATGGTTAGAGGTTAAACACTATGGTGATCAGTACTCTTTCTTTTCTTTCTTTTTTTTTTTCCAAGACGGGGTTTCTCTGTAGTTTTAGAGCCTGTCCTGGAACTGCTCTTGTAGAGCAGACTGGCCTTAAATTCACAGAGATCTGCCTGCTTCTGCCTCCGGAGTGCTGGAAGTAAAGGTGTGCTCCACCACTGCCCGACAACAATACTCTTTAGTGGGGTTGAAATGAAACAGATCCCAGCAAGATTGCACTGTAGGCCAAAACTCTTTACCTCATTGCAAAGAGACAAAAAGAAAGGAAGAGGAAAGTGTCATATAATATTCTTTAGAGAAATGCCTCAAGCAACCTGAGGGCCTCCATTAGGATCTCTCTTGCAAGGGCTACATCTTACCCAAGGAGCGCCACCCAAGGGCACAACCCTACAGCCTTTGAAGAATGATCAAATTCTGGATATAGCAAGGACATCTCAAGTTTCTGCTCCCCATATTTTTTAAGACTTGCTTTATTGAAACCTGGTGGTGTGAAAGATGCAGCATAACTCTGCTGTCATTATGTTTTCAAACGCTCTACTTTTATAATTTTATTTCCTGTATTATTATTTTATCAATCTTGTTACTATTTATTGTATACTTCTTAGAAAATATACCATTTTCTCATACTTTGTGTTTTGGGAAGGTCTCTTTTACTATCTCTTCCAAAGCACTCTCTTCCTATTGAAATAGACAAGACTCCAACACTTACCAACTGCAATAAAAGTGTTCAGGAAAAAGCAATGGAAAACTCACCTTTGAGTAAACTCTTATGTTTTCTGTGGGTTGGTATGCACTACAGTATGCCACAAATACTACCATATATGATTATGTCTTATTTCTCCCAACTAGAGAATTAAAACTGTGGGAGAAGCAGACATGTTTGCTTTGTGTTTGTTTTCTACTAGGGTACAAAGTATCATATAACTGGGTCTCCCTAAAGTATGCTAAATTTAGTTGAAGTATAGGTAACATTTCATGTGCTATATATGTTACATGAATTATTATTATGTATTATTTATGCACCTCATAAAATCCACTGCAAATACCATCCCTTTTACAAAAGAGTTATATAAGGCATAGATAAGATCAATAACTTTACAGTTATCCACTTAATGATTAAAATTAGAATCAGATCCAAGTCTCATTCCAATGGCCATATGATGTTTCTGCTATGCCATTCTCACTCAATTACATTTTAATGAAGTTGAAATGACCTCACCAGGCATAAAACTTAGAAGGACTATAGTTGAGTTAAATATAAAATAGCATTCATCTCTTATCAATTCTACTTGCATCTTCTCTTTGGCTGAACACGAGAATGGGCCTCAACGTTTCTACAGAATTGGCTGTGGTGATGCTGAAGCCCTTTCTAGAATCTCTTTTCTTCTCCATGATAATAAATTAATTTTCCACTTACTACTTCTATAAAATAATTTTGCCATGACGTTCCTTAGAAATTTGGAGGAAGTTTGATCATGAACAGAATTTTTCCCATACCATAGCTATAATTTCATGTTAGAATATTTAATCTACATATTAGGTGACCCATTCTTCTGTGCTATCCTTTGCATAGTCAACAGAAAAATGATGTGTAGCTGCAGCTGTTTAGTGACCAGAACCAAAGTCATTGAGAATGAAAAAGATGGAAAAGAAGACTTTAAAGCTTGAACTGTCAGCCCAAATGCCAAGCCCTATTCTGTGTTGTGTTTACTTTGGATTGAATAGTTTAAAATCTATTTGATTTTCTTTTTAGTCAATTGTCTTAGTTAGGGTTTTTATTGCTATGAAGAGACACCATAACCATGGCAACTCTTACAAAGAAAAAGTTTAATTGGGGGACTCACAATTTCAGAAGTTCAATCTGTTAGCATCACGATGGGGAGCATGGCATGCAGGTAGATATGGTTCTGGAGAAATAGGTGAGAGTCCTACATCTTGCAGGCAACAGGAAGTTGACTGACAGTCACAGTGGGGAAAGCTTGAGCAAAAGAGGCCTTAAAGCCCACCCCCACAGTAACACACTTCCTCCAGCAAGGCCACACTTTCTAACAGTGCCACTCTTTTCTGAGGCCATATTTTTTAAACCACCTCACCAATATTTAAAAGTTTGAAATCCCACAAAAAAAGACAAATTCTTAGCTAAAAAAGATATTTGAATACATTGGTCTTGCAATTTCTATTCAAGAACTATAACTTAGCTTGAATAATAGCAGGAATAGTTACTGCCTTCAGTTATGGAGCAGAGATCATGCAGACTTGATGTCAAACAAAGAAAATTACAGCAGGAAGAAACCTTAGCAAAATTAACTCAGCCTTTTCATTTGTAATAAGGAAGGATGATGTGGGATCACCCAAGGTGGCGGTTCACAGGAGACTGATAGTACAGAATTGCATATTCTGATTACTCAGGCCACTGCTCTTCTTATTAACACGCTTCAAAATGCAATAAGGACCTCACATAAAATTCTATGTTGGGTAATTTAAAAGTGAGCTGTACTGTAAAATACCAAGCTGCTGCTCCAGGCTCCCTTCGTGCCTGCTCTCTTCTCTGTTTTCATTCACACATTATCCTGTCGAAGGACAAACAGATCTTCCAGGCAGATATTGCAATTTAGCTGAGTCACCACAAAGCAATGTCATTCTGGGGGTTGACTTTTTATAAAAATACAACCATTTATTCTATATTAAACTTATTATAAATGGACTTATTTGTTTGACATTATGCTATATATTAATATTATGTTCTATCAACTATATTGGACAGTCAGTGAAGATAAAAAGAATGAACAGAACAGCAAAACCATTGCCTCTATGGTCATAACTAGCCATCTAGAACTGAATCCCCAGCAGTGAGTAAGCTAGACATGCTTTTCAGACCTAAAACAGGTCTATTTCTTTATATTTCCTAGAGTATATAAAGCATAACATGTGTGATTCGTAATTTAGTCAAAGTTAGTGACAAATTAAAATAAAAAGCAAATAGAATCAGCAAATTTATTAATCATTCAACAAATTTTCAAGAATGGGTAAAAGCATTAACTTTTAATGATCTGTTGTGTTTCTAGTTAATCATTAGATTCTTTTTTTGAAGCTTTATTCTAAAGCCTATCTATGATGGAAGAATACTAATGATCGAAGAAAAAGTTCCTAGCCACCCACAAAGAATGTTCTAAATGAGTATGTTGAATCAGAAACTTCTATGCAATAAAAGGAAGCTGCAGAATGATCAACTTTTCCTCTAATGCCTAGAATAGTCACCTTTCTACACATTTATTTCTTAAACGTAGTTAAGTGATAGCTATGAATTGAGCCTCAATATGTGTCACTGGAAATATAGGAACAGGATTATAAGGTAACTAATTTCTTAGGTTAAAAAATAATTTAAGAACTGGGGAAGCAGCCTAACAGCATGTTAAGGTCCTATCTTAACATGGAAGAGGTCCTGGGTTTGATTCCCAGAACTTCAAGAAAAAGTTCATTAAAAGATACAGATTGAAAGAGGTGGAATATAGTTAATGCTTAGTTAACTATGGTTTTATTATTTTGTTGATACCCTAAAAACATAGAAAGTATATTCAGTAGATATCCAAAAATAGAATCTAAAAGTGAGAATAGTCAAAACAGTCTTTAAGGGAAGAATAAATTTTCAGGAAGTAAGAATAGCTACAAAAGTCAAGAAAAGCAGGCATCTCCAGGAGGAGAAATATCAACATATCAATGGGGGCAAAGAATCTGGACTATTTCTACCAGAGTTAACTCTCAGCTAGACTCACAATAAGGAATGGAAAATGGCTAAGATAAAACAGTATATTTGATGTGGAAAGTTGAAAAGGTAACAAAAAGAATTAAAGAAAAAGAAAGGAGATGAATTCATTATATTTACCTAGACTATACTCAGCATAGCCAGACAAAGATACTGCAATGTTGCGCACAGTCCATAGGGACCCCACAATATCACCAGGGAGAAGGACTCACTGAAATGCAAAAGCAAAGATTATTGTGTGCACAATACAAACCAGCAGGGACCTTGTCAAAGAAACTGGCACAGCAATAGCAAGAGGGTGTACCCCGCACTTCTAGAGGGCATTATTTAAAGGCAAAAACCAGAAATCTGATATTAGCAGGGTGTGGGGTGATAGGTTCAATCATGATTGGCTCACGTCTAGGGACTTTTCAGAAATTTTATTTTCTAACATCACCTGTTGCTTGTCAAGTTTTCTTATCAGCTGACCTTCCAGAGGAGACATTCTGCAGACATCTGTACTTTCAAGATGGCTACCCTGTTACATTTGTCCCTAGCCATTTCTGAAGACTAGCTTACACAAGACACAAGATGCGGGCAGAGGACAAAATAGGAGATCTTTGGTTCTTCAGCAACGATGTCATCAGGAGTCCATCTCTCTTAGATCATACACAGATCTGCCTATTTTTGAACAAATATTGAAGTCTCTCCTTTCTTATGTCCACCCACACATTTATAACCTGACCCAGATATTTGAGAACTGATTACATTTAGTTAATACTTAATTAAATAATAATAGTATGTAAGGTTAGTAGCTAATGTCTTCTTTATTAGTGCTGTGAAACCGTGAAACTTTTTTTAATTATTAAATTTATTTTTTAAAACAATCTTTTATCATTTTACATTCCAGTTCCCACCTGCTCCCACTACCCTTCTCCCAACCTATCCCCCCCATCCACTCCTCAGAGAGGGTAAGGCTTTCCAAGAGGAGTCAATAAAGTCTGACACATCACTTTGAGGCAGGATTGAGACCCTGCCCCCTATATCTAGGCTGAGCAAGGTATCCCTCCAAAAAGAATGAGCTCTAAAACACCAGTTCAAGCACTAGGGATAAATTCTGGCCCCACAGACTGCCTAAGCCACACATGAAGACTGCCCGTCCCCCACATTCAGAGGGCCTAGTTTGGTCCAAGGCAGGTCCCCCTACTATCAGTCTAGGGTCAGTGAGCTCTCACTAGCTCAGGTCAGTTGTTTCTGTGGGTATCACCATTATGGTCATCATCCCTTTGCTCATATTATCGTTTCTCCCTCCCTTGGACTGGTCTCTGGAAGCTCAGCTCAGTGCTTAGCTGTGGATCCCCGCATCTGCTTCCATCAGTTGCTGGATGAAGGTTCTATGATGAAAATTAAGGTAGTCATCAGTCTGATTACAGAGGAAGGCCAGTTCAAGCACCCTCTCCACTATTGCTTAGAGTCTTAGGTAGGGTCATTCTTGTGAATTCCTGAGAATTTCTCTAGTGCCAAGTTTCTTGCTAGCCCCATAATGACTCCCTCTATCTAGATATCTCTTCCCTTGCTCTCTCTCTCTCTGTCCTTCCCCATCTCAACCATCCTGTTCTCTCATGTTCTCCTCCTCCCTCTCCCCCCTTTCCCCCTTTCTGCTCTCCCTTTTACCCTCCCCCCAGCTCCCAATATTCTCAGGAGATCTTGCCTAATTCCTTTTGCCAGGGGGATTTATATATGTCTCTCTTAGGGTTCTCCTTGTTACTTAGCTTCTCTGGGGTTGTGGGTTATATGTTGGTTATCTTTCGGTTTATGTCTAATATCCACATATGAGTGAGTACATACCATGTTTGTCTTTCTGGACCTGGTTACCTGAATTGGGGTGTTTTTTTTCTAGTTCCACCCATTTGCATGCAAATTTCAAGGTGTCATTATTTTTTGTTTGTTTATTTTGTTTTTTACCTCTGAGTATTATTCCATTGTGTAAGTGTACCACATTTTTTGTATCCATTCTTAGTTGAAGGGCATCTAAATTGTCTCCAGGTTCTGGCTATTATGAATAATGCTACTATGAACTCAGTTTAACATGGTATGAGTGTGCATCATTTGAGTATATGACTAAGAGTGGCATTGCTGGGTTTTGAGGTAGATTGATTCCCAATTTTCTGAGAAATTATCATACTGATTTCCAAACTGGTTGTACTCCCGCCAGATTTGGGGACTGTTCCCCTTATGCTGCATCTTCTCCGGAATAAGCTATCATTGGTGGTTGTGATCTTAGTCATTCTGCCATGTGTATGGTATCTCAGAGTCATTTTGATTTGCATGTTTTCCTGATGGCTAAGGACGTTGAGCAATTTTTTAAGTGTCTTTTGGCCATTTGTTATTCTTCTGTTGAGAATTCTGTTTAGATCCGTACCTCATTTTTTTATTGAATTGCTTGGTATTTGGTGTCTAGTTTCTTGAGTTCTTTATATATTTTGAAGGTCAGTCCTCTGTCAAATGGGTGATTAATCAAGATCTTTTCCCATTCTATAGGATGCCATGTTGTCTTATTGACTGTGTCCTTTGCTGTACAGAAGTTTCTCAGTTTCAGGAGGTCCCATTTATTAATTGTTTCTCTCAGTGTCTGTGTTGCTGGTGCTATATTTAGGAAGTGGTCTCCTGTGCCCATGCATTCAAAGCTACTTTCCACTTTCTCTTCAACAAGGGTTATGTGACTGGATTTATTTGATGTCTTTGATCCATTTGGACTTGAGTTTTGTGCATGGGGATAGATATGGATCTATTTGCATTCTTCTACAAGTCGACATCCCGTTGTTCCAGCACCATTTGTTGAAGATGTTTTCTTTCTTCCTCTGTATAATTTTAGTTCCTTTGTCAAAAATCAGGTGTTCATGGGTGTGTGGATTAATACCAGGGTCTTCAGTTTAATTCCATTGGTCCACTTGTCTGTTTTTCTGCCAGCACCAAGCTGTTTTCATTATTATAGATCCATAGTAGAGCTTGAATTCAGGAATGCCACTGCCTCCAGAGGTTCCTTTATTGCACATAATTGTTTTGGATATTGTTTTGGTTTATTTGTTTTTCCATATGAAGTTGAGTATTGTTCTTTTGAAAACAATTCTGAAAAGTTCTGTTGGAATTTTGATGGGAATTGCAATGAATCTGTATATTGCTTTTGGTAAGATTGCCATTTTTTATTATGTTGATCCTACCTATCCAAGAGCATGGGAGATCTCTCCATTTCTGATATCTTCTTCAATTTCTTTCTTCAAAGACTTAAAGTTCTTTTTGTGCAGGTCTTTCACTTCTTTGGTTAGCGTTAACCCAAGATATTTTATGTTATTTGTGGTTATTGTAAATGGTGTTGTCTCTCTGATTTCTTTCCCAGCCCTTTTATCATTTGTATATAGGAAGGCTACTGATTTTTTTGAGTTGATCTTGTATCCTGCCACATTACTGAAGGTGTTTATCCAGTTGCAGGAGTTCCATAGTAGAACTTTTGGGATCACTTATGAATATTATCATGCCATCTGCAAATAGCAAAAGTTTGACTTATTCCTTTCCAATTTCCATCCCCTTGATCTCCTTGTGTTGTCTTATTGATCTAGCTAGAACTTTGAATACTAGTATTGAATAGATATGCAGAAGGTGGACAACCTTGTCTAGTTCCTGATTGTAGTGGAATTGCTTTGAGTTTCTCTCCACTTGATTTGATGTTGCTTGTTGGCTTACTGCATATTGTTTTATTATGTTTAGATACGTTCCTTGTATCCCTAATCTCTCCAAGACCTTTATTTTGAAGGGGTGTTGGATTTTGTCAAAGGCTGTTTCAGCATCTAGTGAGATGATCATATGGTTTTGTCTTTCAGTTTATTTATATGGTGGATTACATTGACAGATTTCCATATATTGAACTATCCCTGCATCTCTGGGATGACGCCAACTTGATCATGGTGGGTGATTTTTTTTGATGTGTTCTTGGATTCAGTTTGCCAGTATTTTATTGAGTATTTTTTTTTATCAATTATCATGAGGGAAATTGGTCTGTAATTTTCTTTCTTACTTTGTATGGTTTGGGTATCAGTGTTTCTATAGCCTTGTAAAAAGAGTTTGTTTCTATTATGTGGAACAATTGGATAAGTATAGGTATTAACTCTTCTTTGAAGTTCTGATAGGATTTTGTGCTGAAACCATCTGGCCCTGTTTTTTTTTGGGGGGGGGAGACTTTTGATGACTGCTAACTGTCCATTTCTTTTAGATTTTCCAATTTTGTGGCATATAGGTTTTTGAATTATGACCTAATGATTCTTTTGATTTCCCCAGAATCTGTTGTTCTGTCCCCTTTTCATTCCTGATTTTGTTAATTTGGATATTTTCGCTCTGCCTTTTCGTTAGTTGGGATAATGGTTTGTCTGTCTTGTTGATTTTTTTCAAAGAACTAGCTCTTTGTTTCACTGATTCTTTGTATTGTTCTCTTTGTTTCTATTTTAATGATTTCAGCCCTCAATTTGATTATTTCCTGTCAGTTAGACAGCCTGGGTGAGTCTGCTACTTTTTGTTCTAGGGCTTTCAGGTGAACTGTTAAGCCACTAGTGTGAGATTTCTTCATTTTCTTTTTTGTAGGCACTTAGTTCAGTATTAGTTCCTCTTAACATTGCTTCCATAGAATTTCATGGGTTTGGGTATGTTGTGCATTCATTTTCATTAAATTCTTACAAGTCTTTAATTTCTTTCTTTATTCCTTCCTTGACCCAGGGGTGATTCAGTTGAGCGTCATTCAATTTCCATAAGTTTATAGGCTTTCTGCAATTGGTGTTGTTGTTGAATTCTGACTTTAAGACATGGTGGTCCAATAAGACACAGGGGTTCTTCTAATTTTTTTTATCTGATGAGGTTTGCTTTGTTAATGAGTATGTGGTCAGTTTTAGAGTAGGTTGTATGAGGTACTGAGAAGAAGGTATATTCTTTTGTATTTGGGTGAAATGTTCTGCAGATGTCTATTGTTTCCATTTGATTCATGACATCTATTAGTTCTTTTATTTCTTTGTTAAGTTTCTGTCTGGCAGACCTGTCCTGGGGTGAGAGTGGAGTGTTGAAGTCTCCTGCTATTAATGTGTGGGGTCTCACATTTAAGCTTTAGTAATGTTTCTTTTACATATGCAGGTGCTCTTGTATTTGGGGCATAGATATGCAGAATTGAGACTTCATCTAGATGAATTTTTCCTGTGATTGGTATGAAATGTCCTTCTCCATCTCTTTTGATTTATTTTAGTTTGAAGTCTATTTTGTTAGATACTAGGACATCTATACCTTCTTGTTTCTCAAGTTCATTTGATTGGAAAATCTTTTTCCAACCCTTTACTCTCAGGTCATGTCTGTCTATGAAGTTGAGGTGTGTTTCTTGTATACAGCAGAAGGATGGGTCCTGTTTTCATATCCATTCTGTTAACCTGTGTCTTTCTATAAGTGAATTGAGTCCATTGATATTAAGAGATATTAATGACCAGTGATTGGTTATTCCTGTTAATTTTAGGTGGTAGTGTTCATGTGTTTCCCTTCTTTGGGGTTTACTGGTATGAGGTGTAAGGTTATTTGTTGCCTGTGTTTTCGTGGGTGCAGCTAACTCCCTTGGGTTGGAGTTTTCCTTCTAGTACTTTCTGTAATGATGTATTTGTAAATAGGTAGATATTGTTTAATTCTGGTTTTGTCATGCAATATCTTGCTTTCTCTTTCTATGGTGATTGAAAACTTTGCTGGGTATAGGAGTCTGGCTTACATCTGAGGTCTCTTAGTATCTGTAACACATTCCTCTAGGACTTTCTGGCTTTAAGAGTTTTCATCGAGAAGATGGGTGCAATTCTGATGAGTCTGCCTTTATATGTTACTTGGCCTTTTTCTTTTTCAGCTTTTAATATTCTTTCTTTATTCTATATGTTTAGTGCTTTGATTATTATATGGTAATGGGTCTTTTTCTGGTCAAGCCTATTTGGTGTTCTGTAAGCTTCTTGTACCTTCATAGGAATATCCTTCTTTAGGTTGGGAAAGTTTTCTTCTATGATTTAGTTAAATATATCTTCTGTGCTTTTGATCTGGAGTTCTTCTTCTTCTACCCCTATTATTCTTAGGTTTAGTTTTTTCAAGGTGCCCTAGATATCCTGGATGTTTTGTGTTAAGGATTTGTTGGATTTAACCAACAAATTTCTTTGACCAATGAATCTATTTCCTCTATTGTATCCTCAACTCCTGGGATTCTCTCTTCCATCTCTTGTAATCTGTTGGTTATGCTTGCATCTGTAGTTCTTGTTCATTTACCCAGATTTTCCATTTCCAAAATTCACTTGGTTTGTGTTTTCTTTACTGACTCTATTTCAATTTTCAAGTCTTAAACTGTTTGAACTATTTGCTTCACCTGTTTTATTGGGTTTTTTGGTTTTGTTGTTGTTTTTGTTGTTGTTTGTTTGTTTGTTTTCTTGAATTTAAGAGATTTATTGATTTCCTCCAATTTTTTTGTTTGCCTTTTCCTCTATTTCTTTTAGAGATGTTTTTTTGTCCCCTCTTTAAGTGTTTCTATCATCTTCAAAATGTTTTATTTAGGATCATTTTCTTCTGCTTCTTCTGGGTTAGCATGTTCAGGTCTTCCTGTTGTAGGTTCTGGTGCTGCCATATTGCTCTTTATGTTGTTGAATATATTCTTACACTGCCATCTGCCCATCTATTTTTCCAGTGGGGACAGGTGAGGCTTGTGCTTCAGAGGGTCCCTCTTCCTCCAATTTGTGAAGGCGGGGCCTTTGACTTAGGTGGTCACTCTTCCTCCAGGCGCAGGCAGGTCCATGCCTCTAGTGGACACTGATATAGTTCTGGGGCTCCTCCAGGTGTAGGCAGGGCCAAGGCTCTCTCCATGAGCAGTCAGGGCCAAGGCTCCAGTGGTCACAGATGTGGCAGGGGAATGGTTGGTGTATGGGAAGGCTGCTCTGGAGTCACTGTGGCTTGGTGGGTGGTGGTAGGGCACAGGATGTGCTTCTCAGGGCTAGGGCCTAGAGAGCAGATCCCTTCATCTGGGAACCCAGACACTTGCCTTTCCAGGAACAGTCTGGGCCAAGAATCCAGTGATCATAGATGTAGTGGGGGATGATTGCACACATGGGGAGGCTGTTCCAGGGTCTCTGAGGTTTGGTGGGTGAAACGAAGAATCTTAGGGAAAATGTCAAATAGCATTTGCCTGTTGTATAACCTGTAGCATCTTACACATTACCACTGAAAGACCAGATGAACAGTAGATATTAGTAGTTTTGAAATTTTATTAAATTAATCCTAAGTGAGGAGGTTAGGGCCTGGAATTTTTTGTAGGACTTAGAAATGAAAATTTATAATATATATTATGGGGCAGACAGAGGAGCCAGTGGCAGACAATTCTTATCTTCTGCAGTATTTTCAACACTGATGTGCTAAAATCTAAGAATAATGTCGACATGTTATAATAATAAAACAGCAGAGTTTGACAGGAAAATCAATTTATGAAAGAAGATAAATTGTTCCTTATCTTTTGCTTTAACAGCTAATGAAATATGTGAGTGGCTAATTCATGTTTCCAATGGTCCATAGCAATGGAAAGCAGATGTGGATTCAGTTCTGCATGAGAAGGATTCAGAATCATTCATGAACATAGAGCTGAGCGTGACATTGTTCAGATTAGATAACATTCCCTAAGAATGCGTTCAGCAATAGGATAGTCTATGTATTCATGGGGTTGGACCCTTCTACTATAATTCCTAATTGATTCTGGATAAAATAAAACTAACAGGCTTCAAAACACATGAAGGAATAACAAAGATTTTCATTCTCTACTATCATTCTCAGTACCAGTAATATATACACAAACACACATGTGAGTATACATTATATTATTATATTAATTATAATTATATAATATATAATAATATATTATATTATATACATCAAACATTATATTATATATGTCAATTATCCCATGAAATAATGGTAAATTTAAAAATCAAACCAAAATGCTAAAAGACTTCTTTCTTTGATCTTGACAAGTATATTCTAAAACATATATAAAAGAGACAACTACCAATAATAATCAAGATGTCCCTGGTAGATAAGTATAAATGAATAAAGCAGAAGCAGAATTAACTGTAATAATGTAACAAAGCTCATCACAAAAGTACAGTATTCATTTTAATACATAGGAAACTAGCATTGTATAGCTCAATACCAAATGTTGATAAATTCTCAAGAGTTACAAAAATAATAAAGTCTCTCTCTCTCTCTCTTTCTCTCTCTCTCTCTCTCTCTCTCTCTGTGTGTGTGTGTGTGTGTGTGTATGTGCACTGAAATGATGTCATTAGGAGTTCATCTCTTTCATATCACAGCTCTGTCTTTCTTTGAACAAACATTGTAATTTCCCCTGTTTTATTTCTAAACCTGTATTTATTTACTGACCCATACACTTGGGTAACTGATTACATTTAATAAATAGTTAATTAAATGATAATATTATAAGAATTTAGTGGATAATATCTTTTAATAGTGTTGAGAAAATTGCATGTATACATAATATATAATTTATATATGCATGCATATACACATGTATATACAGACACATACACTATATATGATATATAAGTTATTGGTACAGAAATATAATATAATATATTTGCTGTAGGAGGCTACTTGTTTATTTTCCAGCCACCCAGACTCCTGAAATAATTACACAGAAACTATATTATTTGCAATAGTCTTTGACCAATAGCTTAAGAGTATTTGCCAGCTAGCTCTTACATCTAGAGTTAACCCATTTCAATTATTTTATATTTTATCACAAGGCTCGTGGCCTACCAGCAAGGTTTGAACTGGCAGCTTGCATCTTTCCCCTCTGGTGGCTACATGGCATATTGTGACTCCGCCTTCTTTCTCCCAGCATTCAGTTTACTCCCCCGCCCCAGCATTCAGTTTACTTTTCCCCCTACACCATCCCCCCCCCCGCCTAGCTCTACTCTACCCTATCACAGGCCAAGCCAGCTTCTTTATTCATTAACCAATAAAAGCAATACATATACAGAAGGCCTTCCCACACCATATATTTATATTATAATACTTATATAAATTTATAACACGTAATTTATATATAATATTTATATAATATATTTATAATATATATTATTGGTACAGAAAAAGATGATAGAGAAAAATCTATACTAGATACCATAGAGGCACATACATGCATTTAGAACCTTATGGTCAGAACTATCATTATAGAATATTGGTAAAAAATGAATGAAAGGTACTTTAACAATTACCTGATAGGAGAGCAAAGTGAAATTTTGTTTCTTAACTAGTATCATAAGAAAAATATATACATAATATAATAAAAGGTAAAATTTCTGGAAGAAAATCTCCTTCCCTTCCCCTTCCTTTTCTTCTCCACCTCCCTCTCTTCCTCCTTCTCCTTTTCTAAGGGGGACACGGTCTCATTATGTAGCATTGGTGGTTTGGAACTAAACCAGGCTGGCTTCAACTTCAGAGATCCTGCCTCTGCCTTCCAAATGCTGGCAATAATGGCATGTACCACCATGCCTGGCTGCTTTCCTCTTCCACAGTAATGAAATTTTATACGAATGCATAGATATCAACAATTAAGACTGCATGTTCCAATCTACCTTACATGACAGTCAAGTCTGGTGCTATGTTTCAGTGTGACTGCCTTCATAGGTTCATGTGTTGGCTTTTCAGCTAGTGGTGCTACTTTGTAAGACTGTGGAACCTTTACGAGGTGGAGCCTGGAGGAAGAAAGTGAGTCACTGAGCAGCAGACTTGGGGTTTTCTGGCCCAGCCTCACTTCCTGTTCACTCTTAGCTTTCCAAGTGTGGATGCAATGTGACCAGACAACATCCTTCTCCTGTTATGGCCCCTTTCCTGCCTTCTGCTCTTCTTTACCACCACAAAGGACTACAGTCCTCTGGAGTGCTAAGTGAAAACAAACCCTGTCTCCTTTAGGATTCTTTTCTCAGTGTATTTTGTCTCTGCAATGAGAAGGTAACAGACAGTGGGTGATAAACTTCTTGCCAATGGGATGTGTTTTGAAATATCAATAAAGCAGTTCACATGGTCCTCCTTAAAAGACAGCTGACACACAAATGCTTTACCCATTTAGTTTTCTTTTGCTACCTTTGTCTATACTATAGTTCTATAAGAACAGCCAAAGACTGGATGGAGAACACAATCATTTGAGGATTGAAGCGGGCTTCATGCAGCATAGCTCCCATCCTTGCTCTGATGTCCGACCTCAACACTCTTGATAAGAGAGACTGGCACATATCTGTATTGTCTGAGTCTCTATTACACTAGCTCTTATCCTGCCTCATGTTACCTACATAACAATGCTTATTTTCTTTATTTCAAAGGAGGAATGTGGTAGTTTGAATGAAACTGGTACCCATAAGCTCATGGGGAGTGACAGTATTGGGAGGTGTAGCCTTGTTGAAGAAAATGTGTCACTGTGGAGGTAGGCTTTGAGGTCTCCTAAGAGTCATTCAGTGTGACACTCAGTCCATTTCCTGTTGCTTTCTGGCCAAGATGTAACGAGCACCATGTCTGCCTGCATATCTCCATGCTCCCCACCGTGCTCCCTGCCCTGACGACAATGGACTGAACCTCTGAACTATAAGCAAGCCACACCAACAAAATTTTTTCTTTACAAGAGTTGCCATGGTCATGATGTCTCTTCACAGTAATAGAAACCCTAACTAAGTCAAGTACATAGGAAAAAAATTCTATAGACATGTCCATTTTTAAGAGACTGTATGGAAAGAGAGGTGAAATGAGAAGCTATAGGAGTTAGTAACATTCAATGTCATTAAAATATGGAGAATGATGAGTGAAATAAATTGATCTTGTAGTCATCTAGATTAGATGGAGATCACTGGTGACTGTAGAGGGCTATTTTCAAAGGGTGACTAAGCAGCTGGTAAAACAACCCAGCCCTCAAGGGATTATTGCATGTTACGTGGAAGTCTTCCAGCTCTTTTTAAAGCCAGCACCCGAATATGTTGGGTGTTTCTGGACTAGGTGTATCTGAATCATGAAGAAATAGACATAGCCCTTGCCCTGAACGATGCCTTGATGCCTTCCCATAATCATGGTGCATCCACTAACATATCTGATCTACTCAACCTGGTTACTAGAATGTCATCTACATTTGAGTACAACCCACCTTTGTCCTTAGTTGAATTTTCGAAGGTCATCAACATATGCACACTCTAGCATGAACAGCATGGATTGCTAGTAAAAATAAGGTTTTATTTGTAATGAGAAATGATGACTATCTTAAAGATATAGCCACAAAGTTGGGTCATGTTTAATTACCATTCTTTTCATAGAAGCCATAAGCACCAAAACATAGGAAACAGAAGCAGATCTAGGCCAAACTTAAAATTTTTCAAAGTCCAAATAAGCACTGATTTCTATAACCCAAAGAGATAAATCCCATTAAGTACACAAATAATGAAAGTTTACTGTGCCAATGTCGTTGTTCCATAAGAAATATTGACAATAATTAAGTTTAGGGATTCCAGGTATTATAACACAATATAACCTTTATTTATTGACCTTGAAGAATAACAAAAACACATAGGCCTACAAACTCTGCACACTACTAAATTGCCTAAAATACCACACATGTTGTATAAAATAATGAATCAAGATTTTTGTCTGAAACTCCATGTTCCCCATATGCTAAAGTTGTATTGTTTTTCTTTTTCTTAGAAGAACAAGGGAAATGTGTAGGGTGTGGGGAGGGCAAAGGCAGTAGAGGAAACAAGCCATAATTCCCTTCTCCAGAAACGAGAATGGGAGGCTCAGAGCTTCCAGTCTCTGATTTTAACCAGTTAAAATGGTTGTGGTTTACCAAAACGTACCTGGAATCTCTGTTACTGCCATGCAGGCCAAGGCATTGCAGGATAGAAAATGGTTCTCATTATACCTAAGCTGCAAGGCATAAACAGCCCCAGGCTCAACACAAAGCAAACTGCTGCTTTTGGGCTGTAGCCAGACTTTGTCCCGCAATGAGACCCCTGAAATTCCCAAAGGCGAGATGCTATGCTCAGTCTAGATGTCATATTAACCTCACCATAGCAGCATTTGTGTTTTCTTGACTGTGAGGTTTTAAGTTTTTGTGCTGGTCTTATGGTGAGAATTTATCCCCTGCCTTTTACTCCAGCTTCATTTCCTTTGGATATTAAGCAAACTCACACCATAGCAATTAAACACTTTGCTCAAACCATAGCAAATCATCATGCATGCAAAGCTGTGAGAAAATTATAAATGCCCAATGTAATGCACTGTGTTAATGATTTCATAAAATATAGTTTCAAGCAATAACAGCTCAAGGCTACCCAGAAGGGTCCTTTAATGTGGTTGTGTCTGGTACATGTGTATTCACGTTTGTGTGTCTATGCATTTTTGTAGGTATGGGGTATAGAAGTCACCATCAGATGTCCTCTTCTATCATTGTCCCATCTCACTTTTTTGAAACAGGGTCTCCAACTGAACATGGCATTCACTGATGGTTAAACGCTTGGCTAATAGGTTCTGGGATGCCTCCACCTTGACTTCCCACCAGGACAAGTGTTCAGATATGTGCTGCCATACCAGTTGCTTTATAACCATTACTGTTATTATAATTGATAATTTTATATGAGTACTATATTTACATCATTTTCCTCCTCCCAGCTTCTCCCTCAAACTATTCCTGCGTCCCTTGCTCTCTCTCTAATTCTGATTTCTTTATTATTGTTTCATGTGGAAATATAACCGGCTGGGCCCATTTCTGTGTGTGTATGTATGTGCTTTTAGAAAAGATCACGTGGTTTTGGATAACCAATTAGAAGGCTGAACCCTGGAAGAGATTGATTCTTTCTCTCTTATCAGTCATTAGTGGTATGTTACTCTTTATATAAGAGTAGAACTTTGTGATATTTCCCTTATCCAGATTACATGCAAGGTTTTATCCACAAGTGTAGAGATCTAAACTCAGGTCCATATGCCTGTGCTCCTAGAACTTTAATAACTGAGTCATCACCCAGCCCCTTCCTTTGTGTTTTTAAATTCTTTTTTCTAGATTTACTTCTGTATATTTTTGGACTCCCCTTCTAGATAGAATTGAATTTCAGACCTTAATATATATATATAATATTCTTAAATTTTCTGTCCATTATTCTGTGTATATATGCATGACGTTTATGTGTGGGAGCACCTGTCATGACAAAGGTGTGGAGATTTAAAGGACAACTTGATAGAGTTGGTTCTTTCTTTCCATCTCCCCATAGTTTGCTTGAATTGAACTCAGTTGATCAGGTTTGTGCAACAAGCACATCTACCCACTGAACCCTCTCAGCATCCCTGTATTCTGACTTTCTAAGTGTCTAGTTACACATGTGAGGCATACAAACCCAGACTAGCTTAGCAGCCTCACATCCCATTTAGCTTGGGCTCTATACATACCCCTCCTCTAATGATGCACCTAGCAATTCAGGACCCTCACCCACACTAAGCCACACAAAAATAGAACTTAAATAACAGAGTAAGTCTTCCTCCTTTAGTAATAAACTCCTCTTTTGTGGTTAGTCTTTATGCAAACATGCTAGAACCTATTCAGGAATAGAGGAATAGAGGCAATGGACTGATCTTGGTTGGGATGATCCTGGGTGCATGGGCAGTAAGGCATAGTGTGTCCTCTTTTGAATACTGAGGCAAAATAACCTATTTCCATTTTTGTCTATGCATAGCTTGGTATGCATATGATCAAAATCAAATATATTATGAGAAAGGACATGCACAGTGGAAAAAAGACTTTCATAATCTAAGTCAGTCAATCAAGTTAGAGATTCACCCACACTATGCCCCTTAGCAACTGACTTCTCCCCCTTCTAACCCCTTAAAAAGAAGTCCCAAACAGCAGTCAATGTTCATGGATATTCAAGAACCCTTGCAATCTATCTTGCACTGTTTCTTTAATTGAACCCTCTCACTGCCTTAGTAGCTGTGTGCACCTTTTTAATTCTTTGACTAAGACAGTGAGAAGCTGGAAACATCAGGTCCAGATTAAGATGACAGGTAATTTATTAGCTTGCCTGTCACTGTTTCATCCTAACGTGTAAACAGTTGAACAACTGAAAACTCAACAACACTTTTCAATCCATGCAGAGGGTATAGACCCAGAAAAAACTTTCCCCAAGACTGAGGAAACAGGAAGGTAAATACATCACAGCTTAGATGGTTAAGAAGCTCAGTTAGTAGAAGGTTAAGAGCTGGGAACACCTGCAGGAACCTTTCCCTGAGTAGAAATATCCAAACAGTAATTGATGCATTGGAGGAGCCTTAATGTGAGAAATGGGTACTAAAAATTCCAGGAGGACCCAATCCTGGTGTCTCCCCACAGCTTTGTAAGTTTCAACTCCAGAAACTGGACTGGGTTTCAGAAAATTAGAAAAATTTATCTCTATCATATGGCAAGCAGAAAAGAGAAAGATCCATTTTGAAGCACACCAGCACCTTGTTTCCAGAGGTCTAACCCTCAGGAAAGACTGGTGAACTGTACCTAACCAGCTTGCGAGAGTCTGGCTAACCTCAGGAAAGAGAAACACAGTAATCAATTTTAGTCAGTGCTACCTGAGCAGGGCTGAGATGGGGCAACACCCGTGAGCATCACAGTTCTGAGACAAGGGCTTATGGAAAGACTGAGGCATACCTTTTGAAACTGTCTTTCAAAACTGCAGGAGAAATAAAGTCATCGCAAACAAAATCGAGAATATGTATTGGCAGTGGACCTCCTTCATAAGAAATGTTAAAGGAGGGAAAAAAATAAAAGAAAAAAAAAGAAATGTTAAAGGAAATTCATTCATTAGAGAAAAGGAAAATGACATAGGTTAGGAACTACAGACAGAGCTTTGACAGCAAACCTGAAATAAAAACTCAGTTTCCTTATTCTTATGTAACAGATAACAGTGCTCAAAAAAAATGGCAGCAATAATACTTGTGACTATGTGTGCATGTACACAGAATAAATGACGGTGCTGGAGACAGGAAAGAGTAAACAAAGGTAGTTTGTTGTTTTAAGACGTTCAACCTACTTAAAACCGTAGTGTGTTGTTTGAGTGGGATAGAAATTGTTGTAATTGAACACTGCACACTCAAGGAAAACTATTAAAAAGTAAAGGTGTGTGTGTGTGTGTGTGTGTGTGTGTGTGTGTGTGTGTGTGCGTGTGTGTGTGTGTGTAAA
>PVIU01015078.1:0-49551 GCA_004026605.1 Ondatra zibethicus
GCTGGAGAAGGCTCTAAGAATTCTTACATCTTTGATCCACAGGCAATAGGAAGTGAACTGACCATGGATGAGACCTCAGAGCCTGCCCCCACACTGACACACTCCCTCCAAGTAGGACCACACCTCCTCCAATGAGGCCACACCTCCTAGTAGTGCCACTCCCCCTGGGGGTCGTTTTCTTTCAAACAACTACAGTGATTTAATTTCTTTTTGTTTTTTTTTGGTTTTTTGTTTTTCGAGACAGGGTTTCTCTGTGGCTTTGAAGCCTGTCCTGGAACTAGCTCTTGTAGACCAGGCTGGTCTCGAACTCACAGAGATCCACCTGCCTCTGCCTCCCGAGTGCTGGGATTAAAGGCGTGCACTACCGCCGCCTGGCGATTTAATTTCTTTTTAATGTATTTTAGATTTTTGTTTTTGTTTTTAGAAACAGGATTTCTCTGTGTAACAGCCTTGGCTGTACTGTAACTCTCTTTATAGACCAGGCTGGCCTCAAACTCAGAGATTCACCTGCCTCTGGCTCTGCCTCCCCAGTGCTGTGATTAAAGGCGTGCACCACCACCACCTGGTTTCTATATTTTTAAGCTAACTCTCCAGGAGTGCATGGGTGTGGGGCATCCCCTGGAGCATGGGTAACTTACCAGAGCCAGTCTCCCAAAAGAAGAATTCTTCCTCCCCCAGGGACTAGACCAATCCTTCTTAGCTACACCTCCCCACTCCCACCCTGCATCACTGTTGGAATTTAGCCAGCTCAGTAGCTCAGTCCTGTGCAGGTAACCACAGCTGTCCTGTCATGTCCAGAGGACAGCATTTTACTGCATTCTGTCTGCCTCCTCTAGCAAGGTGTTCCCTGAGCCTTTGCTGTTAAATTTAAAAATCGCATTTATTTATGGTGTGTGTGTATATATAGGTCAGAGCACAGTTAGCAGAAGTTGGCTCTCCTTCCACCAGGTAGGTACCAGGGATCGGACTCAGGTCCCTTTCTTTCCCCCCCGAGCCATCTCAGCAGACCTTATTCTGAAAATTATCTGTATGGAACAAAGTGCTGCACAAGGAGAGCTTCTGGAATGCCACACGTGCCTGACAGGTAGTAAAAGAACTCTACATTAGAAACACTTCACTTGGGTTTGTTTTTTAATATTTATTTTTTATTTGTATGTACATGTGTGCATGTGCACGTACATGTGTGCATGTGCATGTACATGTGTGCATGTGCACGTACATGACGCAGGTGCCCACAGAGACCAGGAAAGGGTGTTGGCTCCCCTGAAGCTGGAGGCCCTGAGCTACCTGACTGATGCTGAGATCTGGAAGAGCAGCAAGTGTTCTTAACCTTCTCTCCAGCCCAGCACTCATGTTTTTGAAGAGGAATTTTTTGAATGCTACCAATGCTTTTCTACCAACTTGGCTTCCTTTCCTCTCATTTTTTGTAATTTTTTTATTGTTGTTGTTATTTTTCTGGTATATTGATGTCTTTCCCCTCAGTTTTCATTTGGAGTCTTTAAAACCATACCCCCAAAATCAGTCTGGATTGTCTAGAGTGTCAATAGCCTGGGCTGTTAAATTTGAACTCAAAGCAGTCCTCCTGCCTCAGCCTCTGGAGTGCTGGGTTACAGGCCTGCACCACCACATTCTCCTGCCTCAGCCTCTGGAGTGCTGAGGGGCTACAGGCTTACAGCAGCACACCCACTCTGTGCCGTGCTGGGGCTTGAACCCAGGGCTTCATGGAAGCTAGGAAGCAGTCTTCCACCTCAGCTGCAGCCCAGGAAGGTGGCGTTGTTAATCAGGAAGAACTGGAAGGGGACACCTGTGAATGCAGAAACGCTGTTCTGAAGAGAACACCAAGGATATGCTAGGAAAACCATCTGATAAAAAGATCAGGGCGTGTCTCTGGAGTTATCAGTCATTTCAGCAGAAACGAAAAGTAGAATGGGATGGTTATCAGTGAAGATGCTGATACTAAAGGGCTCTTGGACTTGTTACTCCTGTGGGCTGGGCCATAGAGCGTCTCAGCTGACAACACGAGCTGTGCTAAGGAAAGATCCAGAAGGTAAATCAGGGCTAGAGAGATGGCTCAGCAGTTCAGAACTTGTACTGCTCTTCCAGGGGACCTGAGTTTAGTTCCCAGCACCCATGCTAGGCCATTCAGATTCTGGGGATCTAACACCTCTGACCTCTGAAGGCACCTGCATCCACAGACACACACAATTTTTAAAAAATAATCTTTGTAAAGAGTCTTTGTCTGACAAGCCAGCTCCCAAATAATGACACGGATATTTATTAATTATGAAAGCTTGGCTTTATCTTAGGCTTATTTCTAACTAGCCCTTATAATTTAAATTAACCCATTCCCATTAATCTACATTATCTCATGGACCACCCATCCTGCTCCCTCCTTGTCCCTTCCCGGTCTCTCATCTCTCCAGAACACCTAGACTCCTCCTCTACTTCCTCTCTCTGCCTAGAAGTCCCACCTATAACTCCTGCATGGCTATTGGCTGTTAAGCTTTTTATTAGACCAATTACAGTGATACATCTTCACACAGTGTACAAATATTCCATAACAAATCTTTTTAAAAATGTCAGTGAGAGGTCATTTTACCAGGCCAGACAGCCTCTAATCTTATCCTCAGAGATTGGGCCACCCAGACACAGAACGTGGGGCCAAGTAAACAGAAACCTTGGGTACTGGTTCACCTGGTGCCTAATAATTGTTTATCTGGTTTTGGAGTGGAAATGGCTGTCCTGTGTTCATCTCATCAGTATATTTTATTTTTGGTTTCTCAGTCTATAGACCAGGTTGGCCTTGAACCCAGAGATCCTCCTGCCTCTCCCTCCTGAGTGCTGGGATTAAAGGTGTACCACTACTGCCTGGCCTACCAGTGTATTTTAGAAGCATACATTTCGTGTAACAGGTTTACATAGAGAGAAATTCTGCCTCAGAATGAACTGTACCTCAGTCTTACCTTTATAGCATTTAGATGAAACTCTGAACCTGAATGAGTTCAAATTTGGAGTCTTTTGAAGTGGAATTAATAGTACTTTCCATGTGAGGAAACTGAAATTAGGAGCTGAGGACAAAATCCGATTGGCTGAATTGTCTTACCCCAAGTCCAGTGGCCCCGATGACTCTGTGTGCTGAGTCACTTTGCGGCTGCTGCAGCTCAGAATACAGTGACACTGGGTCAGGCCATCATCCTCTGAACTCTGAGGTGATGGACATCAGTCCAGAGTAGATGCCGTTTTCACAACTTAGACTAAGGGGTTTGAGTTGAATTTAGTAAGTTTGACTTATTAAAGTGGCTAGCCAGGTGGGGGTGCACACCAGTAGTCCCTTTGCTGGGTCGGGTAGATGCAGGGCATTACCAGTTCAGAACTTCCTGGTTTACAAAGACTGTCTCCACACGCACGTGCACATGCACACACCCTACCACCATCATCTCTCCCCTGTGCTCACCAGCCCATGTTCTGGCGCTGCCAGGCTCTCTTCACTACCCGTCAGTCTTTCGGAAGCATCCAGTTATCCCATCATAGTTTGTAGGCTTCTAGCCTCATCTGCTCCCTAAAAGGATTGGGCCTCAAAACAAGAAGAGCTTCTCTCAGGAGCACAGCTTTTGAAGTCATTGAAACACATAGTTCCTGGCTTCAGGCATCTTTCTTGTCCCCACGTCCAGGATCATGACCTGCAAGAACAGGTTCCAGCATGACCTGGTGGATAGTCAAAACAGGAAATGCAAACAATTGCCAGGATTACTTTTAAGCCCTGGCATTTCTCAGGCTAGCAATACAGTAGTGGGTCCTGTAGAGATGGAACTCAGCAGTCGCATGTGCAGGGCCCTGCCTGCAGCCCCTACAACCAACAAGGTAGCCAGAAGACAAAAGAACATTGTCTCCTTATACCAAACTGTGTGTAGGTAAAAGAAAGGGAAAGCTGATTGAGGTGATAATAAAAATATTTGTCTTAATCTTCATGGCTATGTAATTTAAGGTGTACTAACAGGAAAAACTATTTCTAAAAGATATATTTAAGGAAAAAATGCTGGGCGGTGGTGGCACACGCCTTTAATCCCAGCACTCGGGAGGCAGAGGCAGGCAGACCTTTGTGAGTTCGAGGCCAGCCTGGTCTATAAGAGCTAGTTCCAGGACAGGCTCCAAAGCCACAAAGAAACCCTGTCTCGAAAAACCAAAAAAAAAAAAAAAAAAAAAGGAAAAAGTGTGGTCTGGGGACCAGGAATCACAAAGGGAGGAGCTAAGGATATAAAAGCCAAGCCCACCAGGCAGTGATGGCGCACACCTTTAATTCCAGCACTCAGGAGGCAGAGGCAGGTGGATCACTGTGAGTTTGAGGCCAGCCTGGTCTACAGAGTGAGTTCTGGGACAGCCAGGGCTACACAGAAAAACCCTATCTCAGAACCAAGAAGCAGCTGGGCCCCAGTACGGTTGTCCCACATTTCTCTTCTGGTCTAAGATGACTCGACCAGCCCCGTCTTCAGTGTAACCTTGGCTTGGAAAAGTTTTCGTGTCTTACACACTGTCAGCAAGATCTCATAGGAGACTTTGTAATGAAGAAAAAATATTTTCAAGACCTCTTCAAAGACTTTACAAATGATCATTAATTAAATTATTGTTTTGATTTTGAGTCTTTGTTTTCTGAAACAAGGCCTCGCTATGCAGCCCTACTTGGAACTTGCTGTGTATGTCTGTCCTCCTGCCTTTCCCCCAAGTGACAGGTGGTAGACGTGAGGTGCAACAGTGCTCAGCTTCCTCCGTATTACGTTCATTTAGTCAGCTTGTCTTTATGTGTGCATACATGCCAGATGATAATTTAGTCAGCTTGTCTTTATGTGTGCATACATGCCAGATGATAATTTAGTCAGCTTGTCTTTATGTGTGCATACATGCCAGATGATAATTTAGTCAGCTTGTCTTTATGTGTGCATACATGCCAGATGATAATTTGCAGGAGTTCGTTCTGTCCTTCCACCATGTGGATTGAACTTAGGTCATCAGAACTGATAGGAAACACCTTTGTCCACTAACCCATTGCACCAACCGTTCGTGTTTTGGTTTAGGGTGTGTGTGTGTGTGTGTGTACACGTGCGTGTGTGCCTATGGAGGTCAGAGCTGTCACATCTCCTGGGAGCTGGAGTTACAGAGTCTTGTGAGCCATCCATTGTGGGTGCCGGAAACTGACCTCAGTTTCTCTGTAAGAGCAGTCTGTGCTCTTAACCACAGAGCCATCTTTCCGGACTACCCCACCGCACCTATACTTTGAAACCCAGACTGGCCCTGTAACTGACTGAGAATGCTAGTCCACCTCAGTCTCTCAGGTGTTGGCCTCATAGGTATGTGTTATCAAACCTAGCATTTCATTATGGAAATCCAAGCTTATGTGAAAGAATCTTATGCTTTCATTGGCAATTTTACATTTGATCTTTGCCAGAAGGCCAAGGAGCAAAGTTTTCTAGGCAGTTCTGACAAATGCATTTCAGTAGAGGGCGTGCCTGGCATGCAGGAACCCTGGGTTCTGTCCCCAGCACTGACTAAAGCTAGGCATACCTGTAATCCTGTGCACACCTGTAATCCTGAGCATACCTGTAATCCTATGCACATCTGTAATCCTGTGCATACCTGTAATCCTGTGCACACCTGTAATCCTGTGCACACCTGTAATCCTGTGCATACCTGTAATCCTGTGCACACCTGTAATCCTGTGCATACCTGTAATCCTGTGCATACCTGTAATCCTGTGCACACCTGTAATCCTGTGCATACCTGTAATCCCACCACTGAAGAGGTAGAAACAGGAGGATCAGAAGGCCAAGCTCATCCCCAGCTACATGGTGATTTCAGGGATAGCATGGGCTATGTGAAACCTTGTCCTGATAACACCTAATACCACACACATCTCTCTCTCTCTCTCTCTCTCTCTCTCTCTCTCTCTCTCTCTCTCACACACACACACACACACACACACACACACACACACACACACAATCTATAAACCCCCTACTAAACACACAGTATTTTTGCATTAAGCATTCTCTAGTTCAGTGATTCTCAACCTGTGGGTCAAGACCCTTAGGGTGGAATGACCACTTCATAGGGATCACATATCAGATATTGTTTATATCGGATATTTACATTATAATTCATAACAGTAGCAAACTTACAGTTATGAAGTAGCAATTAAATAATGCTATGGTTGGGGTCACCACAACCTGAGGAGCTGTTGTGGTCACGGCACCAGGAAGGTTGAGAACCACTGCTCTAGTTTATGTTCACCTAGTTCTGAAATAATATTTTATTATACGTGTTTTTGTTTTGAAACTTGAGTAACACGTAAGTCCTGGTTTAAACTTGCTCCGCAGCTCAGCCCATCCACAAACTTGTGGCAAGCACTCTCCTGGATGCTGGCCTTACAGCCACTATCCAACCTGCCGCTAAACTCTTTTTAAGATTTATTTTATTAAAACCAAAACACCTAAATAAATGAAAAAGATTTATTTTTGTTTTATATCTGTACGTTGATGTAGGGTACCTACTGAGACTTCTTGGAGCTAGAGTTATAGGTGCTGGAATCCAAATACTGGTCTTAGGGAAGAGGCAACAAGTGTTCTTACCCACCAACTCATCTCTCTAGTCCCTAACCTTTATTTCAGGTTAATGTAGTAGTAGTAGTAATAGGTAGTAGTGTGTGTGTGTGTGTGTGTGTGTGTGCGCGCGCGCGCGCGCGCGCCACAGAAGCTACTTTGGGGATGGGTTTTGTCTTTTCGTGGTAGTTCAGGGACCTAATTCAATACTTTGTGTAGCACTTTTATCCACTGAGTCATTGAGATATGTGTTGTGTTTGGTTACTTCTTAGAATCCATGCATAATGGTTGGTTTTAGAAATAACTAAAAATTGGGGCTGGGACCAGGCATGGTGGCACAAAAGTTTAATCGAAGCACTCAAGAAAAGGCAACTGTCCATGAGTTTGAGGCCAGCCTGATCTTCATAGTAAATTCCAAGACCTTGACTCAAAATCAAAACAAAAAAACAAAAACGGAGGGATGGAATTTGAATCCGTGTCCCATGACTCACGATCACTTGTTACTCCAGCTACAGGACATCAGTGCTGCCTCCGGCCTCTGTGGGCACCTACACACAGGTGGCAGACACAAAGACACCACATATGCACAGAAATAAAAGATAAAAGTATATCTTTTTAAAAGTTTAGAAATAACTAAAATCACTAAATTTCACTTTTATATTGTCATTCTTTACAAAATATCTTTTTCAGGAACTGAAGTGAAAAAAATTGAAGCTATAAATGTCCCATGCACACTGCTTTCAATGTCATTTTTCCAGCGGTTATACAGTGAAAATATTGTTCGAGAGAGTGGACACATTGTCAAGTGCTTAGATTCTTTCTGTGATCCATTTCTCGTTTCAGATGAACTGAGAAAAGTAAGTACAGAGTTTTAAAATTTCGCATTGGGAGTTTATGGAAGGAAATGAGAAAGGCAAAACCTTCAGCCGCTCAAAACTGGAGTTGGCTCTAGCTAGTCGACCTTCTCAGGGTGGACTGCTATGGACTGCTGACGTGACTGTGGCGGTTGGGCTGACGCTACCCGTGCACAGGACATCGCTCCCGACAGGGATTGGGCCCAGTGTGTCAACAGCAGAGAAACTCCGGCCTGTTTAATAATGAGCTATTGTCTTCCCTATCAGTCTTTACATCAAATGGATATTAAGAAAATACCTGGAAAGTTGATAATAGTGGCATGTGCCTGTAATCCTAGCGCTCAGGAGGCAGAGACAGGGAATCTAATCAGGAGTTCAAGGCCAGCCTGGCCTACTTAGTTACAGGCTGTCCTGGGCTATATAGCGAGACCTATCTCAAAAGCAAGACCAACAAACCTAAACTAAAAATAGAGCTTGGGACATAGCACAGTTGAGAGAGTATTTAGTGCATAAAGCCTTGGGTTTGATCCCCAGCACTTCATACGCATGGCATGGTGGCACATGCCTATTAGCCTAGCACTTGGGCTAAAGGTCACCTCATCTGTGTAGTTCAAGGTTAGCTTGGGGTACATGAGACCCTGCCCAAGAATTAAAAGAAAAAAGATACTAGTAATTTGTTTTTTGTTGGTTTTCGTTTTTTGGCTTTTCAAGATAGGGTTTCTCTGTAGCTTTGGACCCTGTCCCTATGCTATGCAGACCAAGCTGGTCTCGAACTCACAGAGATCCGCCTGCCTCTGCCTCCCAAGTGCTGGGATTAAAGGCGTGCACCACTACCACCCAGCAGTAGTTTGGTTTTTAAACAGATATATTTTATGTGTGTGAATGTTTATCTGTATCCATGTGTGTGCACTACACGTGTGCCTAGTGCTCATGAAGGGCCAAGCAAGGTCTGGTTCCCCTGGTATTGGAGTCACAGATGATTGTGACCACCATTCAGGTGCTGGGAACTGAGCCTGAGTCCTTTGCAAGAGATGGAAGCTAAACCGTCTCTCCAACCCAAGTATTGTTTGTTTTAGGCAGCCTAGTATTGCACAGGCTGACCTTGAACTCACTGTGTGGTTCAGGGTGGCCTCAACCTTCTAAAAGCTCAAAATCATAACCCTGTATTATACATTGCATTGCTTGAAGATGATTTTTATCATCTTAGGTTTTGCTCATGGAAGACTCTGAAAAATATGAAGTCTTCAGCCTACTGGAAAGGGAAGAGTTCCTGTTCCGTCTTTTTAAGCATCTGTGTCTTGGAGGCTCCCTGTGTCAGTATGAAGATGTGCTTAAGCCATATCTGGAGACAGCAAAGCTGATCTATAAGGATCTGGTGAGGTAATGTTCTCAGTGCGCAAATTCTTCCCAGTAGAGAAAATCCTTTGTGTTTAACTCTGGTAGAATTACCCAGCATTGCTTGTGTTCATAATTTTGAGATTAGGAATTGGGAGCCATGCCACTAATTCCAACCCTGAGGAGGTAGAATCATGAGGGTCACTGCAGGTTCTAGGCTGCCCTGGTCTACTCACTCTGATTCCAGACTAGCCTAGGCTCTATAGTGAGACTCTGCCTGAAAAGAACGAACGAAAGAAAGGAAGGAAGGAAGAAAGAAAGAAAGAAAGAAAGAAAGAAAGAAAGAAAGAAAGAAAGAAAAGAAAAAGAAAAAGAGCCGGGTGGTGGTGGCACACGCCTTTAATCCCAGCACTCAGGAGGCAGAGGCAGGCGGATCTCTGTGGGTTCAAGACCAGCCTGGTCTACAAGAGTTAGTTCCAGGACAGGCTCCAAAGCCACAGAGAAACCCTGTCTTGAAAAACCAAAAAAAAAAAAAAAAAAAAAAGGAAAGAGAGAAAGAAAGGAAAGAAAAAGAAAAAAGGTCACAAAAACATGAAGATAGCAAGCTGCTCAGCAGGTAACGATGCTTGTTATACTAGCCAAACAACCTGAGCTCTGAGAACAGTCCCTGGAACCCATGTAAAGGGAGTAGGAGAGAACAGACTCCACAGAGTGACTTCTGACTTCTACACTGATGCTATGGAAAAGAAAGGAAATAAAAAGAAAACATTTTCAGGAAAATGCAGCCAACATGTAAGGCAGTGTGCTCTGCACATTTAGTTTCTGTGAGCTCAGGAGACTGAGGCCCTCCGCACCCAGCTGTGCACGCACACGCTACCAGCTCCTGTGGACTCAGGAGACTGAGGCCCTCCGCACCTAGCCGTGCACACACACGCTACCAGCTCCTGTGGACTCAGGAGACTGAGGCCCTCCGCACCTAGCCGTGCACACACACGCTACCAGCTCCTGTGGACTCAGGAGACTGAGGCCCTCCGCACCTAGCCGTGCACGCACACGCTACCACACTACCATTCTGCTACCACAGGAGTCTGTGGAATGTCTCACTGCTGTGTGTGGTAGGGAAGGGTTCACTGAGGTATTTGAAACAAACAGTTCTAGAGCTTAAATAGAAATGCTCTTTCCTAGTGAACCCTCCTGGTAGCCTAGCCTGCAACTTCCTCTACATTTACAAAGATTCTACTGGTAACTTTGAATTATACATAATAATGGGCTTTATGATGATAATTTAACATACATGTTACCAATGTGTTTTGATTGTCTTCTCCCCATTGCCCTCTTCTATATTTTGGTGTGTTAAATTTTAAAAAGCCCTGAAGAGTAACAACCACTCACGAAAAGAGCAGCTAAGCTGATGATGCTTCTTTTTTACGACTTATTTGTATGTGTACACATGCACAAGTCCTAGGAGGCCAGGAAAGGGTGTTGGATTTACGAGGCAAGTGATGTGGGTCCTGGAATCAAACCCAGATCCTCGGCCAAAGCAGCAATCACTCTCTCTTTTAAAAAATATTATAAGGGCATTTTGTCTGCATGTCTGCCTGCTGCCTGAGGAGCCAGAAGAGGGTATTGGATCACCTGGAACTGAGGGTATGGATGTTTGTAAGCAGCCTGCCATGTACATCCTGGAAAACTGAGCCCAGGTCCCCTGCCAGAGCCGCTGAGCCATCTCTCCAGTCCCCAGGCTTGTTATATTTTAAATGTGCTTTTTTTTTTCTCATCTTAGTGTTCGGAAACATCCTCGAACCAAGGAAATACAAATTACCTCTTCCGTCTTTAAAGTGAAGGCCTACGTGAGTATTGAGCTTCTTGATTACTCATTATAGACAGAGCCGCTATGTTTGTGGCTTAGGAAGCAGAGACTGTTATACCTGGGAGAAAAGATGCCGCTGTTGAGTATTCTATAAAATTCTAACACTATTGGGTACAGCTTCATGGGAATGAGTCAGGGCCGGAACCTGGAGCAAGGGCAGAAGCAGAGACTGAAGGAATGTCACTGACTGGTTTCCCATTGCTCTTTTCAAAGTTCCTGTAACGAGCCCACTACACTTTGAGCACTAATGGTTTTCCCAGCCCAAAACTCCAGACTCCTTCCACAGTCCTCCGCAGACAACATCTGGTGCTAGGTTCTCTATTTGTTTGCTCTCTATTGTGATGAAACAATGACTAAACCAACTTGGGGGAAGAGAGGCTTTATTTTATTTACCTTACATGTCCAAGCCTCAGTCCACTATCGAGGAAGCCGAGACATAAGCACAAGCCTCGTGGCTTATTCAGCCTGTTTTCTTATGCAGTCCAGACCCCTGCCCAGTGTTCACACCACCCACAGTGGGCTAGGTCCTCCTCCATCCATCATTAGTCAGGATAATGTCCCATGGACCAGTCTGATGGAGGTAATTCCTGAATAGAGATCCCCTCTCCGCAGATATGTCTAGGTGTGAGCCAAGTTGACAAAAGCAAACAGCACCTATGGCAGGCACTTCGCTCACTGAGTATCTCCGTGGTCCATGGAAACTATCTGATAGAGTCAGGAAAGGGACAGACTTGAGTCCTAGCACCCAGGGGACTTAGGCAGAGGGCTACTGAGCTCTAGTGTAGCCTGGTCTACATAGTGAAACCCTATCTTAGCACAAACACAAGAAAAAAGCCAGCAGTGATGGCTCACACCTGTCCTCCCAGCAGTCAGGCAGGACCCATCAGCTTGAGGCCAGTCTGGGGCACACACTTAAACAAGGCACAGCAGAGCAGCAACAAGCTCTTGGAAGGAGTATGACTGCACTAGCCACTCCTTAAGAGTTGTGATGCATGTGCACAATGGGTTTGTACTGCTAGTAAGGCTTTGGTGGTTTATTGCCAATTTATTATCAAAAACTTCTATGTATGTTTAATGATTCTTGTTTATTGAGACAGACATCTTGTTGTGCATTCCAGACTGGCCTCAAACTTAATCCTTCTGCCTCAGCCCCCAGAGGACTGGGACTAAAGGTGTGTGCCATTACACCTGCCTATGTTTCATGATACTTGGGCAGAAAAATGCGTGACAGTCAAAGACTTCAATGTGGTTGAACACTGAAAAATTCAGGCCTGTCTTTTCAGGACTCTGCTGGGTTGTGCTACCCTTCAGCTAAGGAGCACGAGCAGACGTTCTCTTACTTCGTCGTGGATCCCATCAAGCGTCACGTGAACGTCTTATACCATTGCTATGGTGTGGGGGAGATGGCTTAGTTTTGTCTGCACCATCTGTTGTGTCTCCTCGTCAGCACTGATAGATGGACAGATGTGCTCTTGCAGATCCGTGCAAAGCAGCTGTAAAGACTATGTTGGAGCTGAAGAAAGCAAACACTAAAGTGCCTCTCTCTGCGTTAGCCGAGCACACTCACCTAGAGCCCCTGGTGGAGCCTGCACAAAGCACAATGTCACAATTTATGTTTCTTCTATCAAGATGTAGCCAGTCTCAATTTCCTATTTTTTAAAATTGTTTGGGAGGCAGAGGCAGGCAGGTCTCTGTGAGTTCACGGCCAGCCCGGTCTACAGAACTAGTTCCGGGACAGCCAGGGCTACACAAAGAAACCCTGTCTCGGAAAACCAAATTAATTAATTAGTTAGTTAGTTAACTTAAAAACTGATTTTAGTATTTGAGGAAGTGTCTCACGTGAGCTTTGAACCCCCATGCAGCTGAAGCTGGTCTTGAGCTCCTGATCCTCTTTAGTGTCGGGACACAAGCATGCACCACCAGGCCTTGCTCCGTGTGCTGTTTGGGGAGCTAATTAATTCTGGTTTAGAATTGAAACATTGGACATCACCACCACCAGTCATTAATGTGAATTAATACAATTGTTAAACTTCAGTTCATGTAATGACACTTTTCTCATCCCAGAAAGGTTTATGTCTTGCCAGCGTGGTGGCGCACACCTTCAGTCCCGGCACTTGGGAGGCAGAGGCAGGAAGATCTTTGTGAGTTTGAGCCCAGCCTGGTCTACAAAGCTAGTTCCAGGTCAGCCAGGGCTTGAAAAGAAAAAGGAAGGTTTATGTCTCTACACGTAGAAAAAACAGAGAATCCTTTTGCTTCATTTTTTTCCACTTAAAATCCTCAATTAAAAATCATTATAAATTCTTATTATATAACAAATTAAACCTCTGGCTGCCATAGAGTTTCTAACTGAAACATAGTAGTGATGTGTATGTTACGGGTCCATTGGAGGTGTTATTGCTAGCAGTGGAACCCAGCATTCTATGCATGCTAGGCAACTGCTCTATCCACGATGGTATGTCAGCACAGGGTCACATGTAGCCCAGTCTGGCCTCATACCTGATATATAGCCACGTATGACTGTGAACTCCTGACCCCCCTGCTTCTACATCCCAGGTGCTGGGTGACAGTTGTAGGCACCAAGAACTGGCTAGGTCTTGTATTCTTAATTCTACCATTACTTACACTGTGAGGGGATTGCTTAACCTTTCTTTCCTAAGTGACATTCTCTGTAAAATGTAGGAGATTCCTTCATAAATTGTTTTGAAAATTATAAAAATTAAAACATATCTTGAGTGTACAATGGTGCCAGGTATATAGTTTAATGCTACTAGCTGGGTGGTGGTGCCGCACACTGTTAATCCCAGCACTTGGGAGGAAAGGTAGATGGATCTCTGCATTTGAAGCCAGCCTGGTCTACAAAAATGAGATCCAGGACAGCCAGGGTCTTGAAAAACAAAAACAAAACAAAACAAAACCAGGCACTGTGTCTAGTTGCATTTCTCTATTAATTTGTTTGTTTGTTTTTTATGTGGAGGGTTTGTTTGAGGAAGGGTCACAGACCCAGCTGGCCTCCCACTGGTCTGGTCCTCGTTCCTCTGCCTCCAGAGCACAGGGGATTTCAGGTGTGCAGGACCAAAGCGGCTGCGTGGTCCTTGGAGTGACCTTGATGAGCATGTGCAGTGAGGTAGAGGGGCTACACAGAGACAGAGCCGCTCTCTAATGCGTACCAGTACTTGAGCCAGCTGCTGTCTACATGCCCCATCTTAAGCTCTTTCTGCTCAGTCCCTCCAGTTACCCCTGAAGCCTTTATTGAAGTTTTGAACTGTCAGAACCTGTATTTAGTAGCACACTATGGAGTGAGATATGGAGCCTAGGAACATACCTCAGGTCACATGATCTCTGGAAAATAGCCGCAGCCTGTAGGAGAGAGAGAGAGAGAGAGAGAGAGAGGGGGGGGGGGAAGCTGAGTCAACTGAGAGTGGAAAGGGCTGGGCTGGGACAGCTGACCCTGTGACAGCCGACATGACCAGTGTCATATGAATGGTTTTCTGGGACTTCAAAATGTTCTTCAGAAATCCCAGCTGCTATTTAAGGAGGAAGGTCACGGGTTGTAATTAGGGTATTAGATGGAGACTCGGGTGAAGGCTGGGAAATGCGGGGCACTGTAGTTCCCGTGAGCAATCAAGCTACCAACGCATGGGAGACTTGGGAAACGCAGGTGCACCCAAGAGGGCAGCTGAACTGGTGGCGCTCTGTCCAGGGCGCTGTGCAGCTCAGGAAGGCAGCTTTGTGGGGACCTGCTCACGGAGGCCGCCACCACCCAGTGTGCAACTCCATCGCCACCATCCCTAGACTGAGGGGCGGTGCCCTAGAAAGACGACTCGTGTTCTGCTGAGCTGAAGGAAGTCCAGAGATCAGAGGCACGCTGGGAGCTATCGAAGCGGTGGATCACCAGCTGACTCATACCAACTGATGGCTGTTTGGACATCACGAAGTAAACAGTGCTCAGGGAGAAAAAGTCGAAACGGGACTGGGGATGTGGTGTCAGTGGTCGAATGTGCCCTCGAAGACAGGCACAAAGCCCTGGGTTTGATCCCAGCACCTCAGGAACCAGAGAACCTGAGGCAGGAGGATCATGACTTCAAGACCATCTGAGGCCAGCCTGGGAAACGTGAATTCCTGTCTCTAAACAAAAATAATAGCAAAGAATCCCAGCACTTGGGAGACAGAAGCAGACAGATTTCTGAGTTCAAGACCAGCCTGGTCTACAGAATGAGTTCCAGGACAGCCGGGGCTACACAGAGAAACCTGTTTCAGAAAACCGAAACAAAAGCCAGCAACAAAATGAAAATGATGAGCCAACAAGATGTCTCTGTGCTAAAAGGGGCTTGGTGACAAGTCTAACAGACCTGATGCCAACTCCCAGGACACAAACGGTGGAAGAAGACAGTTAATTGCAAAATGTCCCATATCAGGGCTCATGCTTGTTTTCTCATCTACATACACACAATAAATAAATAGAATTTTTAAAAAATGTAAGTCAAGTCAGGCAGTTGTGGCACACACCTTTAATCCCAGCACTCAGGTGGCAGAGGCACACGGATCTCTGTGAGTTTGAGGCCAGCCTGGTCTACAAGAGCTAGTTCCAGGAAGGCTCCAAAACTATAGAGAAACTCTATCTCAAAGCTGCCCCCCCAAAAAAAATTAAAATTAGGTCTGGGAGTATAGCCCCATACTAGAGCACTTGCCTACAGTGCTGTGAATTCCCGAGTTCAACCTGAACATTGCAAAAGAGGAAATGGAGTAAGACAAAATCAGTGTGGCCCCAAAAAGAAAGGGTTAGGCAAGTGGGTGAGTTCTGAGGTGACAGGGCTCTGAGGACCTGGAAGTGGGATTTGTGGGAGGAAGTTGTGGTTAGACAGGGGAAATCCCTCAGCAGAGCCCTTCCTTTTTCTTTTCTTTATTCCTTGAGCCTTTGTTCTCTGATTCACAACCTGTAGGCACTGTGCCGTGGGCGCTGTGCCGTGGGCGCTGTGCCGTGGGCGCTGTGCCGTGGGCGCTGTGCCGTGGGCGCTGTGCCATGAGCGCTGTTCTGAACCAGTGCTCAACCAGGTTTGGGTCTCACACTTTTGAAAACAGGTTTGCAGATACTAAAAGCTGGTTGGAGGCTTCTTAAGGAACACACTATCCTAAATTCTCTTAACTAATTAATCAGCAGTAAATGTACAAATCAATATAGCTAGGTGTGATGGCACACACCTATAATCCTAACACTTGGGAGGCTGAGACAAGAGAATCTTCTGAGTTCCAGGCCAACCTGGGATGTAGAGTGAGCCTCTATCTAAAACAAACAAAAACCTACCATTCAATCCACAAATGTTTATTATTATTGCCTACTGTGTTCCAGCCACGATCCACATGTTATGTGTAAACAATGGTTTGGAGGGCTACTGCTTGTAGTCCCAGTACTAGACCCGCCAAGGTAGGGGTCCTGCAAGCTCGAGGCCAGCCTGCCCTGCGAAGGGAGAGGCCGACAGAGCCAACAAAGGGCTCTCAGGAGGCCCGAGCATGCTTCCTGGCGCCCTGTCAGGCTGCACCGCCTCCTGACTTCCCCAGGTATCTGCATGCATGTGCACACATTCACACATATACACATACTTTATACATAAATAAAAAATTCAGGGTACGCATTTCTCTTGTTCTGCCCATCCTCTACAAGGTTAAATGTTCACCTTTAATGCATTTTTAAAGTGTATTTTTATTTGTGTGTGTGTGTGTGCATGGGAGTGTGTGTATGTCACATGTTCAAGTGCTCAAGGAGGCCAGAAGAGAGGGGGTCAGATCCCTGGAGCTGAAGTTACAGGCAGTCTACGCCACCCAGTGGGAGTGCTGGGAACTGAATCATGTCCTCTGGAAGAGCAGTGAGCACCCTTAGTCCCTGAGCTGTGTCCCCAGCTCTGATGGAAGGTTTAAGCTTGGGGCATTACACGTTTTGAAACACCCCTATGGCCATTATGTGATAAGCGGGTTCAAGAGGCCATGTAAAGTGGGAAAGCAGCATCTGAGCTAATGACTATGAAAAGCAGTTGGGCTAGACGGTCTCTGAAGATGGAGTATTATGGCAAGTACCGGTCCTCTTCCTGAGTTTGTCTTGCAAATACATACTTGTTTTATCCAGCAAAAGTTATTAATTGCTAGTAGCCTAGGAGATAACTCTACTTAAAAATAGTGCCCTTACACAGGGAACCACTTCCTAAATATAACCCCAGCAGCACAGACACTGAGAGAAACAATTAATAAATGGGACCTCCTGAAACTGAAAAGCTTCTGTAAAGCAAAGGACATAGTCAACAAGACAAAACGACAGCCTACGGAATGGGAAAAGATCTTCATTAACCCCACATCAGACAGAGGTCTGATCTCCAAAATATACAAAGAACTCAAGAAATTGGACACCAAAAGATCACGTAATCCAATTAAAAAATGGAGTACAGACATAAACAGAGAACTCTCAACAGAGGAATCTAAAATAGCTGAAAGACACTTAAGGAAATGTTCAACATCCTTAGTCATCAGAAAAATGCAAATCAAAACAACTCTGAGATTTCATCTAACACCTGTAAGAATGGCCAAGATCAAAAACACTGATGACAACTTATGCTGGAGAGGTGTGGGGAAAAGGGAACACTTCTGCATTGCTGGTGGGAATGCAAGCTAGTACAACCCCTTTGGATGTCAGTGTGGCGATTTCTCAGAAAATTAGGAAACAACCTTCCTTAAGACCCAGTAATACCACTTTTGGTTATATATCAAAGGATACTCAATCGTGCCACAAGGACATGTGTTCAACTATGTTCATAGCAGCTTTCTTTGTCATAGCCAGAAACTGGAAACAACCTAAATGCCCCTCGATCGAAGAATGGATAAAAAAAAAAATGTGGTACATTTACACAATGGAGTACTACACAGCAGAAAAAAATAACGACAGCTTGAATTTTGAAGGAAAATGGATGGAACTAGAAAACATTATTTTGAGTGAGGTAACCCAGACACAGAAAGACAGTTATCACATGTACTCACTCATAGGTGGTTTTTAAGTATAAAGCAAAGAAAGTCACCCTACAAACCACCATCCCATAGAACTTAGACAACAATACGGACACTAAGAGAGACTTACATAGATCTAATCTACATGGGAAGTAGAAAGTATAAAAAGACAAGATCTCCTGAGTAAATTGGGAGCATGGGGACCTTGGGGGACAGTTGAAGGTGGGAGGGGAGGGGCAGAGAGAGGAGCAGAGAAAAATGTAGAGCTCAATAAATATCAAAAAAATAGTACCTTTAAAGAGACAATTAAAGTTAGATGAAGGTAGATTGTAACAGGAGACCCATTGCATGGGCCAATCTCATTGGCGTTCTTAGAAGGAAAACAGGTTAGAACACAGACAGGAGCTGGGCAAGATAGCTCGGGGATAAAGGAGGTTGCTGCATAAACCTGACTACCTGAGTTTGGTCCCCAGAACCCACAATGGAAGAAACAACTTCTAAAAGTTCTCCTCTGACTTCCACAATGTGTGGCACACACACACACACACACACACACCAATATATATATATATATATATATATATATATATATATATTTAAAAAAGAACAGAGATAGACCAACAGAGAGGAATGTGTAGAAACCAGGAATACAAATGAGAATTAAACCTCAGGAGAAACTAACCTCAGAAAGGTTTTGACCTCGGGCTTCAGGCCTCCCAGTCTGTGGGGAAAGCTTTTGCTGTTCAGACCGGTCAAGTCTGCAGTTTGTTGTGACAGCCTTCCAAAATAATATATGGATGGAAGTGGATGTTCCAGATGCTTCCCTGAACACTGCTGCAACCAGTGTTACTTACTGGTGGATTTCCAAGAGACTTGTTTAGAACTTAATAGAACAATTGGGAGTTAGCACGGTGATATGTTTGTTGATGCAGTAAACTGGGGCTTTGAGATCAAGAGGGATGGGAACTAATATTGGCTCACAGAGTAATGCATGGAAGCCTTGGGAACCGGACAAGTGTGCAGATGAAGTCACTGTTAACTCTTCATGGCTGGTGTTAGTGTGAGACACACAGCGGGGACCAACTGCAGTTTTCAGTGGGTGAGCAAGAATGAAAATGTCCCTTGAGAAAGAACTGGTGCTGAGTGGTCAAAGATTGATGGGAACAGGAAAGGTTGGATGGAGACTGGGAGAGCAGCCAGGAACTGACTGGAAAACCCGAGGTGTGAGTTGAGAAGGGGCTGATGTCCCTGAGGAGGCCAGAGGGACTAGACACACCAGTTTCCTCTCTCTCTCTCTCTCTCTCTCTCTCTCTCTCTCTCTCTCTCTCTCTCACACACACACACACACACACACACACACACACACACACACACACACACACGGCACACCCATCATTTTATCTTATCTGAACCAACTCACCTTTTAAGCAGCCCATGAGGGGTCAGCATTGATGCCTACAACACATACTTTGTTGAGAAACTGAAAAACGTTTGTATAATAATCTGGCCTCAAACTCATGACAATCCTCCCTTCCTCAATGCTGGGATTGCAAGCATGCACAGCATCCCCAGCTAGAGAAATAATTATGTCTTGTCTTTCTAGTGAAGTACCTCAGAGCCCGGAATCCTCTATTACTAATGAGCCCTATGGTTCTAAGCAAATCACGCACACCAGGACATCCCAGAAGCCTTTGTGGTGAGGAGACTACTTCCCATCAGCACCACACAATCCCACAGTGCAGTCACATGTGTGCCCTCAGTGCCAAACAGTGCAAAGAAAGCCCCTGAAAGCCGAGGTTCTCCCTCGAAGAAGTTGTTTGCCGTGTAGTCCAACACCGTCATTCCAACTCACACAAGGCCTGCTTCACAGAAGAGGGCAAGTTCTGATCTCCCCAGACAAAATACATCAGCCGGGCTGTGGTGGCGCACGCCTTTAATCCCAGGCAGAGGCAGGCGGATCTCTGTGAGTTCAAGGCCAGCCTGGTCTGCAAGAGCTAGTTCCAGGACAGGCTCCAAAGCCACAGAGAAACCCTGTCTTGAAAATCAAAAAAAAAAACAAAGCAAAAAAAAAAAAAACCAACAACAACAACAATGTAATACTTTCTACATTCAGACAAATGGGCAAGTATTAATCAGATGTACGTAAATGATGTTTCAACATCCATGGTGTGAATTCGGTACCATTAGCTGGAGAAAGGCATGGCGTATTTGAAAATAAGTCTGAGCTGTGGGAAGAAGACTGAAGAGTTGAGGAGCATGGAGAAACAGATGGGCAAGCTTTACCATGGTATTCTAGTACAGAAGCCATTAAATAGTGTCAGTCCTTCCTCACTGACCAGATTACATAGGAATTAAATAGTGTCAGTCCTTCTTCACTGACCAGATTACATAGGCATTAAGAGTTGCTTCCAGTGTTTGGCATTTTTAGTTATCAAAAGAAGTATAGCTTCTATTTGTTTTGAAAGATTTTTTTTATTTATGCGTGCATGCATACATGTGCACATTTGTGGAGCTAGATCTTATGGGGTCGGTCTGAACTCAGGCCCCTGAAAGCATAGCAAGTACACTTAACTATGGGACTAAAATAAAGTTTTAAATTAAATTTTTGTTTTTAAATTTTATTTTATGTGTGGGTGTTTTGTCTTCAGGAATGTCTGTGTACCAAGTGCATGTCTGGTACCTGCAGAGTTCAGGAGAGGAGGCCAGATTCTGTGGAACTGAGTGACAGGAGGAGGGAGCTGCCATGTGGGTGCTGGGAATGGAACCCTAAGCCCTCTGAAAAGCAAGCGTTCTCAACTGTCGAGCAGTCTCTTTTGTCAAAATGTGCTGCTCTAACTTCAAGCCTACCAGGCACAGTGCCTCATGCCTATCATCCAGTGGCGTGGGGGTGGGGCCGAGGCCAGAAGACTGTGGTCTGAGGGTGTGGTCTGGGTTTTGAGATAAGGTCTTGTTATGTAGACTGACCACAAGCATAAGATCTTTGCTCAGCCTCCTCAGTGCTGATGGTACTGCTGTGTCCCCGTGTCTGTCGAAGACTCCATCTCATAAAAATACAGATAAATAAATAAAAGTTTATTTTTAGACAAAAGCAGAAAAATCAGGCTGAAGATATAGTGTAGTCAGACTTTTCTTGGGCTACCAACTCACAAATAACAACACGGAAACTTACTAATTATGAAAGCTGAGCCTTAGCTTAGGCCTGTTCTCAACTAGCTCTTATAACTTCAATTACCCCGTTTATATAAACCTACGCTCTGCCATGTGGGATTTCCTTTCTTCCATCTTGTACCTGCTGTTTCCTCTCTGAGAGCCTAGATTCCTCCTCCCAGTTTCTCTGCCTGGAAGTCCTACCTATTCTCTCCTGCCTACCTATTGGCCATTTATCTCTTTATTAAACAAATAAGAAGATGCCTTAGGCAAAGACACCATGTTAGGTGGCTCACAACTGCTTGTACCCCAGTTCCAGGGGACCCTATGTCCTACTCTGCCTCTGAAGGCACCCACCACTGCCACACAGCATACACTCAGACACATACAAAAAATTAAAACCTTTTTAAAAGATTAAAAAAATAACATGGTCAGTTTTTGTTTTGTGGGTTTTCTTTTTTCTTCATTTTTTGGGTAGGTGGTTGTTTTTTGAAATAGCGTTTCTCTGTGTAACAGCTCTAGCTGTCCTGGAACACGTTTTGTAGACCAGGCTGGCCTTGAACTCACAGAGATCCACCTGCCTCTGCCTCCCAAGGTGTGTGCCACCATTGCCTGACTTTCTTTTTTCTTTCTTTTCCTTTCTTCCTTCCTCCCTTCCTTCCTCTGTAGCTTTTGGAGCCTGTCGTGGAACTAGCTCTTGTAGACCAGGCTGGCCTCGAACTCACAGAGCTCCACCTGCCTCTGCCTCCCGAGTGCTGGGAATAAAGGCATGCGCCACCACCACCCGGCTTTTTTTGTTTTGTTTTGTTTTTAAATAGGGAAGAATCTCAGGCAGCACAGGCTGACCTAGAACTAACACATTCTCAAAGATGATCTCAAACTTCTTAGCTATCAGCTAAGATTCAGGACATCATTTTTAGTGATCCTTTATAACACAAAATATAGTCAACTATTTTCAGCAATCAACTAAATATGTATTATGTGTTTACTTAGATGTATAAACTTACACAAATGAGTTTGTCATTTGAAGAACAAAACAGTGTAGAATATGATAGTATATTGTTTTTCAAATGTTAGATGTAACAGAATTCCCATGATGGCTCAGTAAGACCCAGATTGCACCTGGGAGGGTGGTGTTTGCCTTCCAGGAGTTGAGGCCAGTCTTGCCCAAAGACCCTGTCTCAAAACGGAACAAACAAGAATTCTAACTGAAAAATGACACTACAGTATACATAATGTCTTTCTTTTGTTTTCTGAGAAAAGGTCTCACTCTCTAACCCAAGCTGACTTTGAACTTGCCCCAACTCTCTGCTTCAGCCTGCCATACATAACTATACTTTACAGGAGCAGCCTGCATCCATCTGTAGTTATACTAAACAACACACACCTGAAAGGGGTGGGCCTTTCTGCAATAGGCCAGACATGAACACACAAAGGAGCAAGACTGTGTAAGTTAGCCAGTCACATAAACCTGTGTCAACAAAGCCAGGTTAACAGAGCAAAACCCTAACAATCTCAACCAGGTGGTGGTGGTGACGCACACCTTTAATCCCAGCACTTGAGAGGCAGAAGCAGGCAGATCTCTGAGTTCAAGTCCAGCCTGGTCCACAGAGAGAGTTCCAAAACAGCCAGGGCTACACAGAGAAATCCTGTATGTCTGTCTGTGCGTCATACATGTGCCTGGTACCCACAGAAGGCAAAAGAAGGTGTCGGGCTCCCTGGAACTGGAGCTACAAACAATTGTAAGCTGCCATGTGGGTGCAAGCAGCAACCAAATCCAGATCTGGAAGAGCAGCCAATGCTGAGCCTCCTCTCCATTCCAATCAGTATTTTTTTTTTTTTGAGTCAGGGTCTCACTGCCCTGGAATTCACTATGCAGACCAGGCTGGCCTGTAATCCTTGCACTTAGGAGACCGAGACCGGAATCAAATCAGGGGCCACTGGAAGAGCAGCCAGCGCTCTCAAGCCCTGTGCTGTCCCTCCAGTCCCCAAATGGTGTGGGAAGTTCTTCTGTCTATGTGTTGCTTTTATTGGTTAATGAATAAAGAAGCTGCCTTGGTCTGTGATAGGACACAGTAGAGCTAGACAGGGGGAGGGGAAGAAGGGGGTACGGGGCTAAACTGAATGCTGGGAAAAAGAAGGTTAAGTCAAGAGAAGCCATGTAGCTGCCAGATGTGCTGGAACCTTGCCAGTAAGCCACAGCCACGTGGCGATACACAGATTAATAGAAATGGGTTAACCAAAGATATGAGTTAGCTAGCAATACACTTAAGTGATTGACCAAGCAGTGATTTAAATAATATAGTTTCTATGTGATTATTTTGGGAGTCTGGGCAGCCAGGAAACAAACGAGCAGCATTACCCAACACCCAAAGGTAGGTCTGTATATAAAGATGCCTCCCAAGTGGGGCTTGGTGGTATATGCCTGAAAACTCAGCAATCAGGAGGCTGAGGCAGGAAGGCTGTGAGTTCAAGACCATTCTGAACTATAGCCTGAGATCTTGTCTCAGGAAACCATACACAAAGAAAAGCTGTCTTTCTGTTTCAAGGGGGTTTAAAATAATAACCCCTGGAGGCAGGTAGGTCAGGCAAGAAGACGAAAGAATGTATTGCCATTGTCACCATCTCTTTCTAACTGGTGACTGAAATGCTGGAAAGAACAGTCAGGGGCACAATCTTGATGAAGATACAGAGGTCCTAACTGAACACAAGATTACTCCAGAAAGCCCTGTGATCCACAGTAACTTTGTTCTCAATTTAAAGGCCGGCAAAACTATTGACCACACCCTTTAATTACAGTGTCCATAGCAGTAAGGCTGTAGTTAGGGACAGCTTCCATCGCAACCTGTGGCCACAGCTGCCTTTGTTCTACACGTTTCCCTTTAGCTGAAAGGTTTGCTGTTCTCAGATGGGGTCTCATGTAGCCCCAGCTGCCTTTATACTTAACTGTGTCAATGAGATTGGCTTTAAACTTTTGACCCTCTGCTTCCCACGGTGCCCACTAGAGACAGTTCCATACAGTTCAATCAGGCCTAGAACTGCTCCTGCTTCAGCCCTCCAAATTTCCAGATAATTTTTCAGTTCTTTTTCTTCCTTTCTCTCTTTTTTTTGGGGGGGGGGGTTCGAGACAGGGTTTCTCTGTAGTTTTTGGAGCCTGTCCTGGAACTAGCTCTTGTAGACCAGGCTGGCCTCGAACTCAGAGATCCGCCTGCCTCTGCCTCCTGAGTGCTGGGATTTAAAGGTGTGCGCCACCACCACCCAGCCCTTCCTTCCTTTTTCTTTTTCTTTCTGAGACAGTCTTCCATATAACCCAGGCTGGCCTGAAATTCACTGTTTCACTTGAAATAGATCAAGCTGACCAGGAGCTCAGAGACCCACCTGCCTCTGTCTCTATTGTGCTGGATGCACAACAGCTGTGCACCACCAACTTTTCACTGCAGATTGTTTTGCCCGAAGGTTTTGTTTGTGGATTAACTGTTGGATCTGAGAAGAAGGGAGTGCAATCGGGGTTCTAAAAGGGCCCTGGCATAACAGGCTGGGTTACTACCAGTGAAGTAACCTGTAAACAAGGGGCAATGATAAAGCTGACAACGACCAAGAACTCACCTTATGCCACAGATTGGCCCAAGTGCTTTATGTCCATTGAGTCACTTAATGTCTCAACAACGTGAGGTGATGTCATTACCCTGACGCCAAAATTAAAGAGCAGGAAGTAGTTTGGTCACTATCTTAGAGCTGCTGCAAGGGGAACCAGGACCTGAACTCCAAACTTTGAAGTTTAGGAACCCACAAGATTAAATGGTCTTCGCACTTGGTGGAAGTGGAGGCCAATCCTGGAATCAGTCCTAGGGAGGATATTTACCTTACTTCCTTTCTTGGACAGGAAACTGAGGCTCCTGAGTTGATTAAAATCTTGCCTGTCTGAAGCTGGCTTACCCCACTCTACGGCAGCAAGCAATAGAGATTGCTGCTCAAAATTCTTCTGGGCATGTCCTGGCTGGAGGAAGAGATTATCTTTTTGCTCAAGGGTCCTTTCTTTGCTTAATCCTATTTATACTGTTTCACTTGCCCTCAGACAAAATCATTGCAAAAAGAACACCGATTTCTGCAGAAGAAATTTGTGTGTCTAAAAATCGGTGTTGCACAACCCTGGGAATACACTCAAAAAGCACCGACTGCTCCAGTGGAAACTATAACATGTGAACTCAACAGTTCATGACTTCAACAAGGGGCTGCTTGCTCTTCCAGAGGATCCAGGTTCAAACTCCAGCATCCACATGCTCACAACCAGTGGAATCAACACCTTCTTCTGGCCTCTGTGGGACCCAGGCAATTATGGGATGCAAAGACATATATGCAGGAGACACCCAACACAAAACAATTATCTAAAAACGACACCGGCAGTTTTCATCATTTTTGAGTGATTACAGATAGGCTCCTGAGAATCGCAGGCTAAGGTTACTCTGTACAGTGCCCCCCCCCTCTACCCTTGTAAGGCACAGGAGGAAAAAGTAATGTGCTCCCTCATTATGATTTGAGTTGACATCTCAGAGACTAAATGGCAAGTTGTGGTACTTAAAAAAAATTGATTTGACTCTGGGCACGGTGGAGCATGCCTTTAATCCCAACACTCCAGAGGCAGAGGCCAGCCTGGTCTACACAGCAAGTTTCAGGGCAGCCAGGACTACACAGAGAAATTGTGTCTCAAAAAACCAAACCAAACCAAAATTTGGTTTTCACTTAAAAAAAAAAAAGTAATGGTTGTTGGGCAAGGTGGCCCCACATTTGTAAACCCAGCCCTTTAGAGGATGAGGCGGGAGAAACAAGAATTTAAAGCCAACTTCAGCTACATGAGTTGGAGACTAGCCTGTGCTACAGAACGAAAACAAGGCTGGTGGACCTGAGTTCGATTTCTGAGACCCACAATGAGGACCCCACAAACTGCCCCCGACCTCCACTTGTGCTCCACGGGATGTGGAGCTCACTCCTACATGGTGAGTGTAATAAAAAAAAAACCAAAACAACAAACAAAAAACAAAAACAAAGCTAAATCAGTTTCAAAAGCCGGGGATGTAGAGGCCCTTGCTTGGAATGCTAGCAGTCAGGAAGCTGTGGCACAAGATTGTAGGCAGTTGGAGGGTATCCTTGGCTACATTCAGTTTAAAACAAAATTTAAAGTGATACGTTTTCTTTTGTAAGATACATTGAGTGTAAGACCTGCTCTCCAAGCTTCAATTTGTAATCATTTGCCTCCACTCAAGTATTTTGTTTTTCTGCACACTCGCCGGTAAATGGCAAAACTGCAATCGACGTTAAAACGCGGAGCCGACTAAAATCAGAGCGGGTGAGTAGCAGACGGCCTTCCATCCAGCCTCCCCCTCCGGGCGGCCCTGGCGGCCCGGGGAGGTCGGCCCGCGGACGCGCAGCTCCAGGCCGGCCGGTGCGCACGCAGCGCAGCAGCCTCCGGGTCACGTGCGCCCGGGAGTCTGCAGGAATGCAGCGCCGTGCAGGGAAAGTTTCCCCGGGGGCCGCGGGCCGCGGATTCGGTGCGGGCGGGCGCGCAGAGGAAGGAAGAGCGACGAGGAGGCGGAGCCCGCGAGGCGCGCGGGCGGGCGCTCCGCGCAACTTTTTAGTTTGGGCGTCTGGAGCCGAAGTTTCTGTCTCAGTCGGGACGCCGCCGCGGCCGGGGCGAAGAAAGGGAGGAAGGAAGGAGCTCGAGGAGGGCAGGGAAGGCTCGGCGGCCTCGGCCACGGAGTGCCGGGCGATGCGGGCGCGCGACGCTGCCCCCCGAGCCTGAGCGCACCGCCCCGAGCGTCGAGCGAGGCCGCAGCCATGGAGCCCGCGCAGCAGCCGCCGCCCCAGCCGGCCCCGCAGGGCCCCGCGCCGCCGTCCGCGCCCGCGCCCCCGCCGGGGACCCCCGCGGCTCCTCCCGCACCCCCGGCCGGCCACCAGGTCGTGCACGTCCGTGGAGACTCGGAGACCGACCTGGAGGCGCTCTTCAACGCCGTCATGAACCCCAAGACGGCCAATGTGCCGCAGACCGTGCCCATGCGGCTGCGCAAGCTGCCCGACTCCTTCTTCAAGCCGCCCGAGCCCAAGTCCCACTCGCGACAGGTAGCGGCGCCGCGGGGGCCCGGGGCCGCGTGGGGTGCGGGGCTGGGGTTTGTTTTCCCGGAGTTGGCGGTCGCGGGGGGCTGCACAATGCGCGCGCCTCCGCTCCGCACCTTGGCTCCGGCAGGGAGGGGGAGGGGAGGGGGGAGGGGAGGGGTCTGGTGTCTCATGCGGGACCCCAGCCCGGGGACAGCCCGCCTCCCCTGCCCGCTCCTCTTCAGTCTCCGTGGAGCCGCGTCTGCTGTCCCCTTGTTTGCCCGAGTTGGTGAGGGGTGGGGGTTGAACCGGTCCATTGAGTTTCTGGTTCCTTCTCTCCTCCCCTCCCCCTCCCGCTCGGCGAAGCTTTCTGCTCCGGCGGCCCAGGCGCGGTCCAGTGCAGGGTTCGGGCCCGGCTCGCCCCCGCCGTGCCCTGGAACTCGCGCGGGCGGGATCTTTTCACACTTGGTGGGCTCACGTGTCGCTTGCTCAATCGTAGCCTATTATTTACTGTTCGGCCCGAAAGCTTTTAAATGGGCCACATCTGGGCATTGCGCAGGACCTCGGCTGCGCTCACGGCGCACAGGCTCTGCGCCGGCCTTTGATAGCGCGTTGCAGGTTGACTCATAGGCCGAGTCCTGCCTGGCTCAACTGTGATTAAAGGTAATGTTTGGGAAGCAATGACTAATTCCAGCCTCGCCATTGCTTTTTAACTAACTGCGGATGTGAACATGGCTTCTTATCCACATCTACGACGCCTGGTTATTTTCTCAACTGGATCCTACACAGAAGTGAAACCGTTTCAAAGTATTAACATTCCGATAGGTCCTGGTAGATTTCTTTAGTGTCGCCCCCCCCCCCATTTAATTACTTAATTTTTAGAGACCTTGCTTTAGGCTAAACCAGCATAGGAACTTTGCCCAAAACTTAATTGGTTTTCCAAACACTGCCATCGTTAGCCCACTCTGGCTGTAACTTGAGTGGAAAGAAGAGTTGCCACTCCCACTCCAGCCCCCCTCCTAGGCAGGCCTGCTGCAGAACAGGGGTTTTGGAGCTCCGAAAAGCTCCATTAACCTCGCTACAAAAAGCCGAGTTAAGGAGGAGGGAAAGGTTGTTTAGCCGCTATCCTAAACACTTAATTTGTAACAACAGTAGTAGACTTAGATACTGTTCATTACTCCCCTCCCCCACAAGTGGGCTTCTGGGCTCCCTGAGCTAAATGTTTGTTGGCATGCAATCACAAACGGCCGCGGAAACTTTGAAGGAACACGCAGATTGAAAGCTCCATTTTGTAATACTTAGAAGCCAGAAGGAACGAGCACGGTAAAGTGTACTTGTAATACCCGACTTCCACCCCTCTGTTTGTGGGGTACATTTGCCTTTTCACTAGCATTTTAAGAGAGCTGTACATCAAAAAATTTTTTACCTTTTCGGTGTGCTAATGATTTCCTAGTCCTAAATTTAATCTGATCTGAAACTCAGAAATGCCCCTGTACTTTTAAGTTACTGCTAGGTCCTTTCAGTTTCCTTATCTGCATGAATCTAGGAAATCAAACGTTTTTGATCAACCCTAATTCTAATAAAAAGCATTAGACTATGAATAAGTATTTATCTAAGTTGTAAATAATTGTCTACAGGTTCCTGCCTGGGAATTCTTATATCCCTGTGTGCTTCTGGCATAGAAAAACTAATTTACAGAAATGAAGACAAGTTAATTTCTGATACTTCGTTTAACACTAGTCTGGATGAACCCAGATTTGAATTCTTGGGGTCTGCAGGTTTTTCTTTTTCCTTACCCGTGCTTGTTCTACGTGTGTAAATGCTTAGGTTATAATTGAATTGATTACATCTTTATCCGTCAGGCACAAAGAGGGTTGGTTAGCTTATTCTCTTCATTGGGTAGCTTCTAGCATTGGTGCAGTTCTGAGCCTTTGTATTCATTAAATTTATTTATTGATCACACTTGTTCACAGTAAAAAAAGTGACAGATGGGGTACTAGTTATTTAAAGTGAAGTAAAGGAGAAGCGCATAGTAATTTCCTGGGCTTTGTCCTGGGACTTTGAAAAGCAACCATAATGCTTGGAAAATGCACTGATTTATTTGGAGTGTGTGGGGTAAACATGTTCTCTACCACCAAATAACAGCTCTTGCTCAATGTTTTTGAAAATAGGTTTTAATGTCCACTATTTGCTGTCTTCACAGTGTCTAGGAGGTAGATATTCATTCAGATGAACTGGTCTTGAGTAAAATAACATAGTACATATTAAATTTACATAATTTAAAAGTGAGTCCATTTGAACACTTGTGTTCCTTGGTGTGTTTAGATAGTTGGTTGCCATGAAATTCTATCTAAGAAATTGGGGTAGGTGCTATTGTCTCAGTTGTGTAAATGTTTTCCTCACAGGCCAGTACTGATGCAGGCACTGCAGGGGCTCTGACTCCCCAGCACGTTCGGGCTCACTCCTCACCAGCATCCCTGCAGCTGGGGGCCGTTTCTCCTGGGACACTCACCCCCACCGTGGTCTCTGGTGCTGCTACCCCTGCAGCACAACATCTCCGACAGTCTTCCTTTGAGATCCCTGATGATGTGCCGCTGCCGGCAGGCTGGGAGATGGCCAAGACGTCTTCTGGACAGAGATACTTCTTAAAGTAAGTGAAGATAATGTGGGAGGTGGCAATGTAGGGATGACATTATTTATTTTCTGGTGCTGAAGATGGAACACAGCCTTATGAATGGAAACAAGCATACTTTACCATTGAGCTGCACCCCAACCCCCAAACATCCTCTTTTATGTATGTAAGTACTCCTTTAGTATTTATTCTTGGTTCAGAGCCTTTTTGCAAACTTGTGCTTTGTGGCAATGTGGGATAATCTCATTTTGAGTTTGTGCCAGATTTGTTAATTAGCCTGGCACAAAATGGAATACCATGAAAAATTTAAACTTTAAATAACAAGATTGGCATGTGTTATATTTTCTGCCCCCTCCCCACATATGGGTGTGTGTGTCTGTGTCTGTCTGTTTCTGTCTTGAGTATTGAACCCAGGACCTTGTGTATTCTTTCCAAAACAAGGAAGTAGGACTTGGGGAAGAGGTGACTTTATAATACTCAAGTTGTGAAACAACACAAACTTAAGTAAGCTGTATTTTGATGTCATTAACACCCCATTCCCTTAAAATGTGAAGAAATCATCAGTTACTAGTAAGGTGTGCCCTCTTGTCTACACATTTTCCGGCTGGCAGCTCCTCAGAGCAGCCCCTTCTTGGAGATGGGGGCGTGGCTGCTGGTGGCCCCACCCCAGTCTTCTTGTGTTTAACCAAAAGGCAAAATTACATTCATCTGAAAAGGACAAGGTAGAATTTATCTCCTAATTTTGAGATTGGAAGTAAAACTAATTTTCTAGGACTTGTTTGAATTTAGAGTATGCAGATGTCTAAGACTGGCTGTTAAAGACTACAGATTGTTCTATTATTCTTTGAATTGGTTAATTGGGTTGAGATAATGAGATGAATAACAATGCTCATTTTGATTTAGATTTGTTTTGACAATCCCAAGTAAATGCAGCCTTATTTATTGGTTCAGAGGATACTAGTAACAACCTTGTTTTGTTTGTGAGTTCTTGCACCCAGTCTCTATTTTCAGTTGATTGTCTTGGGTGGGTTGCTACTTTGTGTGTTTTTGTTTTTCAAGACAGGGTTTCTCTTTATATCCCTGGCTATCCTGGAACTCTGAGTTGGAGACTTGCTTTGTAGACCAGGCTGGCCTCCAGCTCAGATCTGCCTGCCTCTGCCTCCCAAGTGCTGGCATGTTACTGTAGTAAGGACAGCAAGGAAGAGCTTTGATAGCTTTGATCCTGATCTTGGAAAGCTGCATCTGCCCCCCCCACTTGTTTTTTGTTTTGTTGCCATTTTTTTCCCCCTGTAACTTTATCTTTTTACAAAAACCATTTTCTGGTGTCCCAGTCCTCATTTCAAAGCGCTTCAAAGGGTCAGGTTTCACAAAGAACAATAAAGAGCCCGAGACTGGAAAGTACACACAAGCCTGGCAAACTCATCCTCATGAGCAAGATCATCTATTCTCTAAGCAGACGGCCAAAGTGAATGACTCGGAAGAGGGGCTGGCTGTGACCAATGTGTCCTGAAGGGGAAGGGAGGGGAAACAAACCAGGTTGTTAGGGAGGTAGAAAAGGCTTGGACTCCTGAAGCCTCCTGCTGTGTCCCATGCTGACCTGGGGAGATTTAAACACTTAATAGCCTGCAGCTCTTCAGTTGTGGTTGTGAGCAGGTTAAAGAGCAACATTTATGCTGTTGTTGCTCGTGTGTTTTCTTAAAATTGCTTGTTTGACATCTGTCTGCACCTTCGTTATTTGAGTGAGAATTTTCTGAGCTGAAATAAACCTCATGATAGAGTCTTACTTTAGATTTTTTTCAGTGACTGCTGACAAGTGCCGGGTATGTGAATTTGAGGAGGTGCTCCACACTAGCGCCATCCCCACTTAGCATCCTCACCCCTTTCCAAGTGGGGACTAGAAAGAAGGTAAACTAGGCCATGCGTAGAGGGCTGGGGAGAGCTTTGCCTAAGGAGCAAACACTAGCATTGGGAACCAGTGCTTCTCGGGTTCTGCAGAGCTCTTAGAAGTAGAAGGTGACCCCCAAGGGTGACTTGACCGCTCCCAGCAGGTGGACTGAGTCACTGGTGTGGTTAAGAGCCTGTGGAGGCCTCAGAACTGGATGTGTGGGTGCTGGAGTCTACAAAGTTGCTTTTTTGAAGAGGAAATGCTTTATGATAATGTGCAGTTTGGAGAAGTGATTTGAAAGAGAACTTTCTCCATCGTTGGCCTTCCCCTGATGTTACTGTGTGGTTGCCATAAGGAGCTGTCGTGCACCAAACAGATGAATGAAATTAATATCTGCCCTGACTGAGTCAGAAATGATGGTAAACTAAGCTGTGCTGCCAAGTAGCTATTGTGTCAAAATTTATTTTTATCTTAGTGTTTTAGAATTTATTTCTCTTCACAGTCAGTACTTTTCCTTTTGTCTGCAGACTCCTGTGAGGTCCTGAAGATAGCTTACAATCTTAGTGTGAGCCCAGGGCCTGTACGATGAAAGGAGAGAACTGACTCTTGAAGATTGTCCTCAGACCTTACACACTCAGCTGTGGTGTGTCCACATTCACATTTGAATATGCACACACGGGAGAATAAATAACTAATAAAAACTTTTCAAGAGGATACCAGCCAGCTGTGGAATGAAGATCTGAACTAGTTTCTGAATTTTAGCTCATACCTGCTGTGGAAAACTAAACCTTTCATTCATCTTTTTAGGTAGTTGCTGGTACAAAGTATGTCATTTCTTGATTTATACATGGCAGGAAGAATTCGGACCCTGAGTGGTCCAAGCGGGTGAACTGTTGACTTTGGCTACAGCTGGTGGTTGCCTCTGGACTGTAGAGGAATGGGTGAGTACTGGAGTCGGCTGGCTCATCCTCCATGCTGGTGTTAAAGCCGAGGTGAGATGTAGAGCCCGGGACTTGATGTTGGCAAATGATGGGACTCAGACTCCAGTGCGCTGTCCCAGTCGTGGAGATCAGCCTTTGAAACCGGTTCCACCACGGTACCTTGAGTTTTTCTTTGACAGGAACCAATTCTCTTTCTTCTAGCTCAGCACTTCTGCAGGTTTTCCTGCAGGAGACAGTTCTTCAAGGAGTTGGCCAACAACTTCCTATTTCTTTTATAAGCTGCTGGATAACTTCCTGAATTAGCATTCTAATATCTTTGGTTACAAGGACTGCTTCTACTTCTCTGGTTTATTATTGAATCTGGTACCTTATAGCCTTTGCCAAGTACAAAGAGCTTATTGCAAACTGTGTACCATGTGGGCGTTACAATTTGATGTACCAAATGTGATCGAGGGATTTAATAGATTTGTAGGTATACATTGTTTTAATAATGTCCTGAGAGTTTTAAAAAGATTTTTTCTGTGGGGGTGTTTTTCATTTGTCATTTTCTGGATAGAGCCAGTTCTAGTGTTTTTAGTCTTTGAGATTCAAGATCTTAGGGCTGTGGTTTATTTAAGAGAGTATTCTAGGGGATGGAAATGTGGTTATGCTACAGCATGCACAAGGCCCTGGGTTTGCTGTATTAACTTTTTAGCCTACTTAGGGCGGCTGCAGTAGTAGGCCCAGATGAGCCAGTGGGGTAAGACGCCTGCTCAGCAAACTAGCCACCTGACTTCCATCTGGTGGTGGGGACAGGACCATCTCCCCAGAGTTGCAAAGTTGTCTAACCTCCACATCGTCCTCCTTTGCCCTCTCATCTCTCATAAACACAGACAGAGTAATGGTCAATTTGAAAGAAAGATAGGAGCCGGCCGGCTGTGGTAGTGCATCCCTTTAATCCCAGCAGAAGCAGGTCAATATCTGAGTTTGGGGCTCGCTGGTCTACATAACAAGCTCCAGACTAGCCAGGCCGCATAGAGACCCTGTCTCAAAAAATCACCCCTGCTTAAAAAAAAGTAGAAAAAAGGCAAATTAAATAGCTTGTGGTTTTGAATGACTAAAAAAATATATATATATGAAAGTTACTGGAGTATCTCATTCCATCATTTCCAAAGGTCATTTTCTCAGATTTTTTTGATAGTCACTCACCATTTAGCTTAGTCACGTACCAACACGGAATTTACCTGCCTCGTGAGTGTACTTGGTGACTATCAAGTGTAAGTACAGTAGTTTAATTCTATCTCTGTTACCTGCTGTTTTAGAAGAAGGCACTTCCTGGTCTCCCCCAACCCCCTTGGTTTGTTTTTAGAGACAGGGTTTCTCTGTATCCCTGATTGTCCTGGAACTTACTCTGCAGACCAGGCTGGCCTCCAACTCAGAGAGATCCACCTGCCTCTGCCTCCCGAGTGCTGGGATTAAAGGCGCGCCAGCACTGACAGCTGTCAGTGTCCCAGTTTAAAACCACCTCAGAGTTGCATCAGGTGAAAGACCGGAGTTAAACTGTTTGCTGTAATTTGCCCTTCCGTTCTGTCTTAAGATTGCTAGTGGAGGAGTGTAAACACCACACGCCTGTAAGATGAAATGTTTGCCTAGGCAGTTGTGCAGCGTGGGGCTGTGGCGTTTCATGCATTGGGGGAACACAAGGGAGTACTCAACAAGTAGTTTGGCCATTGAGTACTGGTTAAGCTGCAAACACCCGTGAACACACAGGGGCATTTCAAGCTGCCATCACAGGTTTTCCCTACCTGAGGGGGGTACTGTCCTTCACCTGTTTGCCTTGCTGTTCCAAAAGCCTTTCCTCGGTGGGCAGGCATCCTGTCCCACGTTGTCATCCCCCCCACCCCCAGTGACTCAGGGAGAAAAACTCAAGGACCTGTACGGTGAGAAAAAGGTGCTGGAGACAGGAGAGGAAAATAAGTCATTTACTCTGGGGATGACGAAGACACTATTTTTTTTTTGCCCCATGATATTTATCGAGCTCTACATTTTTCTCTGATCCCCTCCCTGCCTCTCCCCTCCCCCCTTCAACCCTCCCCCAAAGGTCCTCATGCTCCTAATTTACTCAGGAGATCTTGTCTTTTTAGACTTTCTACTTCCCACATCGATTAGATCTATGTAAGTCTCTCTTAGTGTCCGCATTGTTGTCTAAATTCTCTGGGATTGTGGTTTGTAGGCTGGTTTTCTTTGCTTTATGTTTAAAAACCACCTATGAGTGAGTACATGTGATAATTGTCTTTCTGTGTCTGGGTTACCTCACTCAAAATAATGTTTTCTAGTTCCATCCATTTTCCTTCAAAATTCAAGCTGTCGTTATTTTTTTCTGCTGTGTAGTACTCCATTGTGTAAATGTACCACTTTTTTTTTTATCCATTTGAAGACACTATTTCTGATGTGACCTGCTTAAATTAAAAAACTGGATATTTAAAATGCCAGGAAATAGCAGTACAAGAAGCCCAAACTCTTTAAACGGTAACATTCGACACTGCTCCTTCCACTCCATAGCAACCATTTAGGAGAAACAAGTCAAAAGCGGATTGCCAGTAGGCGATAATTGATTGGGGGGGTGGGCGTTTTCAAGATACAGTCTCACTGTGTGGCTCTGGTTCTCTTGGAAGGCACCCTGTAGACCAGGCTGGCTTCAAACTCACAGAGATCCATCCCCCTGCCTCTGCCTTCCAAGTACTGGTGTGTTAAAGGTGTTGGCACCACATCAGCAGTAATTGATACTTTAAAACAATGTAAAGCAAATAAATTCTTTCTAAATCCATGGAATCAGTTTCCTTTAGTAATGTAGAGAAGTACCTTTTATTTTGTAGTATAGTATAAATTAGACGCTGTAAATTAAATGTAATTAAATGAGGTAGAATGTAAATTATTTGTGTTCTACCTACCCATGATCTTGTGCCTTAAGGCTTTGGGGTAGAGGTTAGCTCTTCACCCAGCCCTGCTCGTCACCCTAGGCAGAGGACAAATCCAAATGAAATAATTCATAAAGTCAATTAAGACTTAAGATGATTCAAACTTACTTTGCTGCTGTCTGTGATAGGATAATCTTAGCATTACTTAAGTTTGAAAGTCTGTGACTGAGTAGCCTTACAGGCGATCTTGGGCTCTGCCTGTGGTCACTAAGTGATGCAGCCCTTTCCTCGGAACTCCAGGCATGAAAAGGCTGGTGACTTTATGAGAAAGGCTTCCGTTCCGCTTGCTCAGATACTTGAGCCCAGGCTTCCTGGGAATAGCGGCGGCCACCTCAGGCACACACGTTTATGTGGGCACTCACCTCTTTCAAAAGCGTGCCCAGAAAGGACCTTCCTCTACCTCCCTGAATATTCTGAACGAGGCTAGGTAGGACTTGACTTATCGAGGTATGACTGTTAGCAGGAGTCATAGTTTTTAACATACCAAACGATAAGCTGTTCTCGGAATAGCGTTTCAAATTAGCAGGATAATGCAAACGGAAATAATCATTAAAATGTTAGGTTTACCCACCAAGTACTGTTGCTTTGTCATCTTTGCGCTTCTGGGGTAGTGTGAGTCACACTGTTCAGTTCTGCTTAAATCTTCCTCTTGTGCTTGTTTAAATTGAGGAGGTTTTTTTTTTTTCTTAAGGTCTAAGTTTGTGGGATCAGATATATTGAAAAAGAGGTGCTGTTTGAGGCACGGTCTTGTGATTACCCCAGGGTAGCCTGGTGTTTTGCCTCATTCTCAGGGATGCCCTTGAATTCCTGACAGTTCTCCAACACTCTGACCAGTGTGTCACTGCCCCATTGAGAGGTGCACTTTTTGAGACATAAGAAAGCTCACTGCTGACTCGGCTTGGGACTCAGATCAGCTTTTAGGGTGTTGGCATTGACAGAGTCGAGTTCCCCAGGCTCCTACAATGTCTGTAATTTAGAGCTGCCTTTGAAGAGGACAGTCAGTCCGGCCATCAGAGAGTTGGGGCGGCAAGAGCAGATGGGCCTTTTGTGGAGAAAGAAATGCACTGATGACACTTCCCTCACTTTCTCTTTCATGGAACTGGTTTGATGTTTGCATGTGTGTGTGCGCGTGCATGTGCACACGAGCATACATGAGCTCTGGGTGCAGCCACTTTAAGTGGACCATCTATCCCTTCAGCATACTCATAAAAACCTCCTAAAATTGCTGTTTAGTTTTTCTTAACCCCCTACTTCCTTAATCCTCCTAGAGTAATTACTAAATCTTTATTTCTTTTGGTTTTTACATTGTTATGACTATTTGGGTTTTTCCAATAGCTAATTTTTCTAACCATTTTTTTTTTTTCCAAGACAGGGTTTCTCTGTAGCCTTGGAGCCTGTCCTGGAACTAAGTCTTGTAGACCAGGCTGACCTTGAACTCACAGAGATCCGCCTCCTGAGTGCTGGGATTAAAGGCGTGCGCCACCACGGCTCTAAACACTTTTTTACATTTTCTTTAGAATTGTTAATCCCTCACCATTAATTTGTATTTCTGTTGCTTCTTTTGCCCTCGTTGGACACTTGCCAAGAGTTCTTTGTGTTCGCACTCTGGACTACTTAGACTTGAGGCTTTAGATCATGCCAGGCATGGCCATGGGCTCTCATTGAGGAGCCTGCTCACTTAAATGAACTTAAGTTTTCCTTCCCTTGATTTGTTAATACTTTTTTGCTCATTTTTCAGAAGTCTGCGGAGAAAACTACACAGATTCATAGGCAGTGACTGAGATTCTCTTAGGCAGCAGTTTGGGTTCTAAGAATTCAGTTAGGTTTCCTTGGAATGTTGAGGGCTGTGTCCATCTTACTCTAGTTTCCGGTTTGACTGAGAAGCTAAGCCTGCTCTCCCTCAACCCTTGGGAACTCTAGTATTTTGTTGTGCTTGGGGTTCTGAAATTTGATAAAGAGCCTAGGTGTGCATTCCTTAGAACTCACGGTAAGGACAGCAGTGAGACGTGTGTTCGAGAGGCCCTCACGGCTTTGCAATGCAGCCTTTTTGAACTTCAGTCTCAATGCTTCCTGGTTCCCGGTGGAATCCTCCTGTATTTCTGCTAGTTCTGGCTCTTTGGTTTTCTTTTCCTTTTTTAAATGATTTATTTTGTGTACATTGGAATTTTGCCTGCATGTGTCTGTGTGAGGTTGTTGGATCTGGTGAACTGGAGTTACAGACAGTTGTGAACTGCCATGTGGGTGCTGGGAGTTGAATAGTTCTGACTATTCTGGAAGAGCAGCCAGTGCTCTTAACCACTGAACCATCTCGTCAGCAATCAACCCCAGAACCTCTTCAACTTTGACTTTTAATGTTTTAAGTTGATTTTTGTCTCTCTAGAAGGTAGAGTTGATGCTCAGTTAAATAATGGATTTCTGGTTCCCTTCTCCTTGGTGAACGACTGTAAATACTCATCCTGTGTGAGCACAGGCGCCAGGTGCTCGTAGACCAGAGAGGCCTCTGGTGCAGATGGTGGCCGGAGACACTGCTGCATGCTTCATTGTTCGTGCTTCAGGTCTTAGCTCCGTTTGTGTTGCTCTCTGGTGGGCGCTCCCTTTCGGGTGTGTGTCCGTTTGTGTGGGCTCCCTTTCGGGTGTGTGTCCGTTTGTGTGGGCTCCCTTTCGGGTGCGTGTCCGTTTGTGTGGAGATGAGAGGCACTGTTCTCAGGTGCTATCTACCCTTTTGTTCTGAGTAAGCCAGACTGGCTGGACACTGGCCCTGAGGGACTCCCACCCTTGACTCTCTGGCTTTTTTCCTATTTGGATTTAGGCATCAAACTTGGGTCCTCATGCTTGAAAAAGCACTTTGATCAACTGAGTCCTCCCCCCCACACGCCCAAATGCTTTTTAATGACTAACTCAGCCAAGTAGCTTATACTTGATCTAAATGGATCATTGTTAGTTTGTCAACTAGTACTTGTCACGGAGGCATTTTTAGAGAACACTGTGGAAGCTCAGGAATCTCAAGTTAAATTTGTCCTCATCAGCTTTATTCCATCTCCATTTTGTTGTGGGAAAACTGTTGGGAAAAGAGAAGAGCCACACAGAAGGCAGAGTCATGGGGTTCTCTTTAGTTGGAGAGTGGCCTAGGCGACATAGCAAGTTCCAGCACAGCCAGCATTTTATAGTGTAAGACCTTGCTTAGCAATTGGAGAAGAGGGATAAATGCCACCTGAAGCCATGACTGCTGGCAGAAAACACTCTGGGAGAGGCTAGCAGCGTTGACTGTGGTGAACGTGAGACATGCGGGACAGGCAGTGTGGGAGCAGTGAGCTTGTAAGTATACATTCCCAGGACACTGTGTGGAGCCGATCTTCAGTTGCAGGGTAACCTCCGTGCTCTCTGTGTTTTGGTTTTTCTTTGGTGTTTTTGTTTGTTGGTTTTGTTTTAAAGATGAAAGGAAAATCCCCCACAGAACTGGTGAAGAGTTGTTCAAACGCAGATGTTTGTTTTCTTCTATACGTGTTCAGACTGATACCAGTTCAGTGTCTGAAATCCTGCAGCTTGGACGTGCTCCAGGTGATGAAATGGGTGGCATGAACCACCTGACCCAGCTGGAGTGGGACATGGGCTTTCCTGTTGGACTAATTACCGTGTCTCTTATGAAGAAAATGGCCACTGTGAGGGCAAAACCTGCCCTAGGTGACCTGTGTGTGCTTCCCTTCTGAGTTAGTACTACACACTTGAGGTAAGGACTTGTAGACCAGCAAAGCCAGCTCAGCTGGCAAAGGCACTCGTGGGGGAAGGAGGGAGCTCTCACCAGCTGTCCTGACTTCCGTAAGTACTTGTCACACAGACACGGTACACAATATTAATTAAAGCTTTATTTATTTATTTTTTTAACAAGACATTGTGTGCCTGGGCTTGGGGTGGGCTTGGCACAGTGATAGAAGAGGGCAAAGTCCCATTTGCCCCATTTTGTGTACGGTACATACAGGCACACAAGACCAGGACATAGCTGTCAGTAGGGTAACCCCCTTTCAAACCACGTGGTGGCTTTTTACCAAAGAAAATGCACTGGGGTGGCATTTCTGAGTTTGCTCATTTTGATGCAGTTACTGTTCCTCCTGCTCATTCTGTTTTCTCAAGACTGGGTTGATGGCCTCGTGCTCACCGTGTAGCCTAGTGTAGCACAGCAGCCTTCCACTGTGCTTCAGGGTGTTGCGATGCCGGGCTCTTCCTGCTTTTCTTGCACTTGTGCCCCATGGTCTGCTGGTTTCGTATGCTTGTGTCCTTTATGCTGCAGGCCTTCGATCTTAGGGTGACACCTGCTGTTTCTCACTGTAGGCTCACTTAGTTGATGCTCTCTAAAGAGGTATTTTTTTTCCTTCTGTAGCAGAGGGTGCCTCCTAGATTTGCTGGATAATGTGGAGTCTATTGATTTGGTTGGTGTAATTGTGTCCTTACTCCCCTGAGTTGTTAGTTTGATGCTAACATACTCTTTTGTTTTTTGGTTTTTTTTGTTTGTTTGTTTGTTTTTTTTGTTTTTTCGAGACAGGGTTTCTCTGTGGCTTTGGAGCCTGTCCTGGAACTAGCTCTGTAGACCAGGCTGGGCTCGAACTCAGAGATCCGCCTGCCCCTGCCTCCCGAGTGCTGGGATTAAAGGCGTGCACCACCACTGCCTTTCCTTTCTGAAAGCACAGTGGAGCATGCAGTCTCGGTCTCTCATCATTGAGACCATACCTGCAGGGGAAGGAGGATTTGTTCAGTTCCTAGTGTCACCGTGGGGGAGGTGACTACTTCCTGGCAGCGGGAGTGTAAGGTGGCTCACCTCTCAAGAGCTTGGGCCAGAGCCCACCAGCCATAGATAGCTCTCTCCCAGATAAGGTCCCATGTCCACAACCTCCCTAAACTTTAGCTGCTCGATGGGCAGCAAGTGTTCATATATGTGAGCCTGTGGAGACAGTTCTCATTCAAACCATATAGCACTGGAATATTTACTTTGTATGTTTCTTCTCAGACTGGTCCTGAACTCACCATGTAGCTAAGGCTGACTTTGATCTCCTGACTACTGTCTTTTTGCCTCCATCTCCCAGGTGGGAAGATTACAGGCAAGGATCACCAAAATAATTGGCTTTTCAAAATAATTGTCTTGTCATTTCTTCTCTTTCTTGTCCTCCCATTCTCCTTCTATAACCCTGACTGCCTGGGGCCTCCCTGTGGGGCCTGAGGATGAACGTGAACATCTGGTCTTCTGCTTCCACCTCCTGAGCGCTGTGATCCAGGGTTGGGGTGTGCTAGGCAAGCATTCTACCAACTGAGCTACATTCCAGCCCCTTTGAGTTTTGAGGCAGAGCTTCATTGTATAGCCCAGGTTGTTTGCATTCAAGAACTGGGCTCAGTGTTCCCGGAACCCAGAGGCAGTCTCTTCACTGGCAGCTGGAGACCGGAGAGGGTGATCTTGTCATGTAGCCTTGGCTGGCCCAAGCCCTGCTAATCTTGGACATCACTTTTTACCAGTTAGGCCAGTAGTTCACTAAACCAGCACAAATTTGGACTCAACAAGTTTTTTTTTTTAATTTAAAATTTTTATATGTATGAGTGTATATCCTGCATGCATCTATGTAACGTGTGCTCTATCCTAAATCAGAAGAGGGCTTCAGAACCCTTGAAACTGGTGGTTGTAAGCTACCATGTGGGTGCTGGGAATGGAACCCAGGTCCTCTGTAAGAGCAACACTTGCTCTTAATCCTTGAGCAATTGTCCTAGGCCCATTCTTTTCATTTGCTTTGTTTTGAGTCAGACTGTGCGTGGCTGCCTGGCTCTGGCTGGCCTGGGGCTTGCTAAGTAGACAAAGCTGGCTTTGAATTAGGAGCATTGGGCCAGTTCTCCACCTCTTCCTACTCTAGTATTGGGAGGAGAGGTGGGTAACAGCCTGGCTTTATATATTTACTTTTGAGATAGAGCCTTGAGCTGTCAGTCTTTTGTTTTTTTTGGTTTTTCAAGGCAGGGTTTCTCTGTGGCTTTGGAGCCTGTCCTGGAACTAGCTCTGTAGACCAGGCTGGCCTTGAACTCACAGAGATCCGCCTGCCTCTGCTTCCCGAGTGCTGGGATTAAAGGTGTGCGCCACCACCGCCTGGCGAGCTGTCAGTCTTTCCTCGTCTCTCTGCCCAGCCTCTGAAGGTGTCTGGAATTAATCACAGACCTGTATCACCGTGCCAGGGTGTCATGTCACCATGCCGGGGTTCTAATTTGCTTCTTTGACCAGTTTTATGAGATTCGTGAATGTCAGCATAGCCCGCTTCATTGCTGTGTGAGTTCAGTGACTGTCACCCTCTTTTCCCCCCTCCCTCCCAAGACCGCACATGAGAACTTTTGCATTCTAGGCAGTTGATGTACAAATGAACTGTATCCTTAGGCCTATTTTTATTTATTTTTTATTTTGTGACATGGTTTAAGCTTCCCAAGGTGACTTCGAACTTGGTCTCAGTCTCCCAAGTGACAGGGATTATAAGCCTGGACCACCAGGCCTGGCTCAGTTCAGTTATTTCCACAGTCGTATGGCTCCGTTGTATGACTAGATTACAGGTTAAATTGCTGCTGCACTATTGAGAAACATGAGGTTGTTAAATAATGTTGCAGAGAGTGTTCATGTGTCAAGGCAGGACTTACATGGACGTACATAGGAATCTAGCGTCTGCTCACAGCGGAATTGTGAGATGGGACATACAGTATATGCATCTTTTTTGTGCTTATTTGCTAATCTTTTCTGTATCTCTAGGATGTGGAGCTGTTTTTCTGAATTCAGAAAGTTTCCTTATAAGGTCATTTAAAGAAATGAATGTGTGAGTCCACATGAGTGTATGTGCATGATGCACAGCCAGGAGAGGTGGTGAGTTCCCTGAACTGGAGTTAATAAGCCACCCGGTGTGGATGCTGGGAACTGAACCCCATGCTGCAAGAGCAGTAAATGCTTTTATCTCCAGCCTCCTTTGAGATCATCAGTCCTAGTGTGTTTGTGTCTTTTGCCTGTGCAGGTCAGAGGATAGATGGCCTTCTATCTTTTGTTTGTCTTGGTGCTCTTGTTAGGCTGGCTTTGCCAGCAAACTCACTGGGACCCTCCTGTGTTGGGAATACTATTGTCAGGTGTGTGACTTAGGTTTATGCTGTATTTGTTTAACTCCGAAGCTGTGTTATTGTGCCTGTTTAAAACACCTGATGGTCCTAATAAAGATATGAACTGCCAATAGCGAGGCAGGAGCAAGGATAGGCGGGGCTGGCAGGCAGAGAATATAAATAGGAGGTGAAATCTGAGTGGAGGGAGAACGGGGAGCAAGAGAACAAGGAGAGGAGCACAGGGGCAGTCACCAGCCAGTCATGGAGAAAGAAGGAAAGAAAGGTACACAGAAAGAGAAAACGATAAAAGCCCACAGGAAAAGGTAGACGGGTTAACATAAAAGCTAGCAAGAAAACAAAGTGACGCCGGGCATTCATAACTAGGAGTAAGCCTGTGTGTGTGTGTGAGAGCCGAGTGGTGAAGAACCTCACAGCACTCTTGTCTCTGCCTTCTGTCTCACCACTGCCTGGGTTACAAGCAGGCACCACACACCCAGCTTTTATGTGAGGGATGGAGCCCATCTCCTGCAGAGCAAGCGCTTCACTGTCTGAGCTGTCTTCTGTGAGTGTTGTGAGGATCCCTGTTCTTATTGCCCTCAATTGAAGATAAGGTTTCCTGAAACTGCCAGGTAGTGGTGGCTCACGCCTTTAAATCCCAGCACAAAGGACAGAGGCAGACAGATTTCTGTGACTTTGAGGCCAACCACATCTACACAGAGAAACCCTGTCTCAAACAACAGAAAGATTTTCCTGAAATTGTATATGCAATGCTCAGCTCTCTGGAGGGGGTCATAATTCTTACTCCATCTTCTGTAGACACCAGCGTCTGGTGCTCTGTCCCAATTGTTCTCTTCCTGTTTCTGTGTCAGAAGCACCCTGTAGTTACTGAGTCATGAGCTTCCTGGTGGTGGAGAGTCTATTCACCTTGTACACCACTGAGTTGAAGTTGTAGCCTTTTTTTTTTTATGGTTTATTTAACTTTTTTGGGGGGGGAGTTAAGTTCTTTTTAATTATTTAATTTTATTTATTTTTTTAACTTATTTTATGTGCATTGGTGTGAAGGTGTCAGATCCTCTGGAACTGGATTTTCAGACAGGTGTGAGCTGCCATGTAGGTGCTGGGAATTGAACCCAGGTCCTCGGGAAGAGCTGTCAGTGCTCTTAACCGCTGAGCCATCTCTCCAGCCCCGAAGTTGTAGCTTTTGAGTTTGAGAATTGATCTGTCAAATTCTGCAAAGGACCTCTTGAAGGTGTGAGGTTGCAGCACCTTTTGGAAAGTTAGTATCTCTGAGCCTTACAGAATGTGAAGATGGTATGAATACCTCCTTCCTTGATTTCCGGTCCTGATGCCAGAAATACATTTATCTAAAAGATTGGAGTCACCAGCTCATTTGAAATGTAGTTCTGGTGTTTATTGTTTCAGGGCCTCAGTGTGTGAGGCCTGCCAAGCCCACGCCTAGGCTAAGCTCATCAGCATTCTCAGCATAGGTTACAGACTGGATCCAAGTCACTCTGTTGCTCGAGCTTTTGTATCACCCCTTGAAGTCGTGGAATGTTCACTTTTAAATTGATGCCCATGTAATGTTGTAGCAATATTTCATTTGCATTTTAATAAATAAAGCTTGGCCTCTGAAGTTCGGAGAGTAAAACAGCCCCACTGGTCAGCCTTACAGACCAGACAGTGTGACACACACCTTTAATCCCAGCAGCCACACTAGTTTGCCATAGAAAACCTGATGGTGGTGCTCACCTTTAATCCCAGCACTAGAGAGGATTATAAAATGGGAGGAGACCGCTCGGACGCAGGATCACCATTTCTGACGGAGGTAGAGGTTAAGAGCCAGTGGCTGGCTGTTTTGCTTTCTGAACTTCAAGCAAGCTTTGTTTATTAAAATACAAATGAAATATCACTTTAAGTGTTAGTTCTTGGGAGTAAGAGTTAAGCTTACTAGGTTAGCAGGTTCATTGAAATGTATATGGGTAGAATTTAGGCACTGAGTACCTTGTCATTCTGAAATTCTTCCAGTCTTATGTGCTTGAAATATTACAATAAAATCTATGAACAATAGTGTTGAAAGGATTTTTACCACTTTCCCATCCCCGTGTGAGTCCGCAGTAAAGACTGGTCCCAACTGACCGTTTAGACTGGAGAGTTCTTAGCATATGGGCATTCTTTCCTCCACGTAGTCTCTAAAGGCTTCAAAATGTTCATACTAATCAAAGTGCTATTGCAGTCTCTTAGAATACATAAACAACATAGTTTTGAAGTCTAGACAATTATGTAACCCCAGTCAACTATATTTAAAATCACTTTTGATGTAGAGAAGTAGCTGGATTCCATCCTTTACTCCACTGTCCTCCCATATAAACCATACATACACATTTAGTTTTAAAATTACCTTGTATGTATGTAGTTGTTATTATTTTTGTTGTTGTTGTTTTTGCAGGGTTCTTTTTTTTTTAGACAGGGTTTTCTGTGTAGCCCTAGCTGTTCTAGAACTCGCTCTGTAAACCAGGCTGGCCTCAGATTCAGAAACCTACCTGCCTCCGCCTCCCGAGTGCTGGAATTAAAGACGTGTGCCACCATGCCTGGCACCTTCTTCAAACGTCATTGTTGCCATAGAGTGACTCTGACAGTGTTTAATTGGTGCAGTCTATACCCTAGTTTCCTTACTATCCACAGTTTTAACTTTCTGCTGACAGATAGGGTTGTTGATCACACTGTGAGCCCTGAGATTGCATTATTTACTGGAAAAACCTGCTTCTGTCTGTGGTGTGGCTCAGCCCTAGCATACACCTTCAATCTAAAGAGCTTTCAGCTTGAATATTATAACAGGATTAAATAAAATCAACCATAGGTCAAGAGGTGTAGCAAGCAATCAGTTGATTATTAAGAAAAATCATAGTAAGAGGAAGTCAGGAGGACAGAGAGGAGGAGGAGTTTCGAGACAGTTAGGAGAGGCTGTCCTGGGATGGTGGCAGCTGCTTTCTTTCCCTCTCTGAGCTACGTTTTCACCCCCAGCATCTGGCTCCCAGGTCTTTATTGATAAAATAAAACAGTAGAGATTTAGTTTAAACCTAACATATAAATAAAAAGCTTAAGCAGTCAAAAGATGCAGTTAGGGGGAAAAAGTGCAAGGCTATTTAACTAAAGCTTTGCTTAAGCTGTGAGCAGCGTTTAAAGCAGTAGGCTATAGTTGGGAGGTGCAGATTCAGGCTGCGCTGGCTCAGATTTGCTCTAGAACATAGGACCACTCTAAAATCAAATCTGCCTAGTGTGTTTGTGCATACCTTTAAATACAGTACTTGGGAGACAAAGGCAGGTGGATCTGTGAGTTTAAGGCCAGCCTAGTCTACAAAACAAGTAGAAAAAGCAAAACTAAATCTCGTGGCTCAGTTTTACTTGGTTATTAAGTAGTTTCCCTAAGGCAGAAATAAGCATTTTTGTGTTTTTTAAGAAAGTGATATATATGAATGGATGCCTGTTCATTTTAATTCGTAATATATGAATGGATATATATGAACGGATGTCTGTTCATTTTAATTCGTGGGAAGCCTGTAAATGAAGTTTGTGATTTTTCTTAAACTGCAATGGCAATACCCACCTAACTACTACAGTGGTGAGCTAAATAGCACAGACAGGTGCCAGCTGTATTCCATGTGAGAATAGCATCAATCCCTTAAAGAACCAAGCCAAGAAAAATGTTAAAGAGCAAGAATATCAGCTCCATAAAAAAGCAGACCAACAACACAAAACAGGAGTCTAGAGTTGTGTCTCTTGCACACAGTATGGCATCCAGCCTGTGATGGATGTTTAATGTCCACTGTTGTGATACGAGAGCAGTTTCTCTGTAAAATTGGGTCAAAATGGACAGCACTCAACTTTGCCAACTCTAAAGTGCTGTGACGGTCAATGCACACTTCCTGTCGGTTCCCAGACTTCTGTATCCATAGTAAACTGAGTTTGTTTTCTGATGTTTGTTGAGTTCACAGTGCATTTGTTTAAAGTGCATCTAACTTTTCTGAGTTAGGTTCTCACAACAGCCTGTCCTCAGACTCACAGATCCAACGCTCTCTCCCTCTGTTGTGGAATATTAGTTTAAAATACATTTTGTTTATCCTGTGTAATAAGAATGCAAAAGTGTGTTGCATTCTTTTATGTTGCATTTGTTCAACTCTAAAGCCGTGTTACTTTGCATCTCTAAAACACCCAATTGGTCTAAAATAGAGTTGAATGGCCAGGAGTTAGGCAGGAGAAGGGATAGGCGGGGCTGGCATGAAGAGAGAATAAATAGGAGAAATCTAAGGAAGAGAGCAAGGATCAAGAAAAGAGGAGAGGATTCCAGGGGCCAGCCAAACAGCCAGCCATGGAGTAGGAAGGAAAAGAAAGATAGAGAATAAAGAAAGGTTAAAAAACCCAGAGGCAAAATGTTTTAAGAGAAACAGGGTAATTTCAGTTAGAAAAGCTGGCTAGAAACAAACTAAGGCTGGACATTCATAAGTACTGTGATTAACTGTGTTAATGGAGGAGAACAGTGCCGAGGCAAGAAAACCAGCTTTTTTCTGGATGTAGTTCTGATGAGAACATAAGTCTTCCAAGAAACACTTGTCCTACACATAGGTATGAAAATGTCACTTTGTGGCCAAGTTGGAGGAAGTTACTGGGAGGTGGGGGGGGGGCTGTACCCATTGTTTAAAAAGAAAATAAGAAAATTGCACTCGGAGACAGAGACAGGTGGATATCTGTGAGTTCGAGGCCAGCCTGGTCTACCAGAGCTAGTTCCAGGACAGGCTCCAAAGCTACAGAGAAACTCGGTCTCAAAAAAACCAAAAAAAAAAAAAAGAAAGAAAGAAAAAAAAATAAGAAATGATAGTGCTAATCTAAAATCATTAATTAAAATATTTGTCTTATTTAGGAAAATAATTCCTTATCAACCACACTATTAAAAAAAAAAATAAAGCGTGAGAGTTAAACTTCGGGCTGTTTGTTTCTCCCCTGAGAGGCTTCCTGGACTTCTGAGAGAAGGGCTGCCCATTGTGGCAGCGGTCACATAATCTCCAGATTTCAAGTGTGCTCTTTGCCATCATTTTAATTTTGGACTTTTTGATTGTCAAATACAACTTAGAACTACCTACAGGCTGTAATGATTGCAGATGGCGCATTGACTCAAATTGATATTACTTACACACTCTTGGTTAGTTGGCTATTTCAGTAGTTGGATGTTGAGCCCTTAGATCTGCAAACTTGGGAATGTACTGTGCGTGGTATCCGTGCTCGGGCAGATCCGGCCTGCCTGGACATTTACCTGTGCCTGTTAGTGTTCTTGAAGGTGGCGTCATTTCATCTTCGCCACATGTTGTGTAAGGACCTGCTTTACCTGTTCACCTATCTGGGCCTGGGTCCACTTGGACAGTGTAAATAATCTGTATTACCTGGTCATTCTGATGTGTGAATTTGCTGGTCACGTAGTGGAATGAATGAAAAATGTTTGAATTCAGCAAATCCTTGCTTGGTATCTGCTCTTCCCTGTCATCTAACAGGGTTGAGCTGAGGGTAGGTGGAGGCTCCCTTGACAGTTTTAGAAGTCTCAGCTGAGTCTACACAGCTCTTAACAACTTCTCCTTCACCTGCCCTAGGCGTCAACTGCTCCTCCAGATAAACATTCCCTTATTATTTGATAAAGATATATGATTGTGCGTGAGAGTACCATGTAATCTCTAAGGAGCCGTAGAAATGTCCTTTGTTGCTCAGGCTTTTAAAGGCTAATTGAGTTACTAAAGGAGAAGTTACGTAGGTATTTGCTTTGTCTGAAGAGCAGTGATGTGGTCCTGGCCCCTGCCATCTCAGTTGAACCCAGGGCCTAGTGTTCTCTGGGCAGGAGCCGCCACTCAGCACACCCTAGCCTGGTTAGAAGGTGGTGAGGATCATTTCGGCTTGTGTTGCTACCCTTTCCTGTCACTGCAGAAAGAAGTGACATCACAGCCATGGGCATTTATTTTTGGTTCTTCCTATGAAAGGGTCTTTCTGTGGGCTAGACTGGCCTTGAACTCCTAAAGATCCACCTGTCCCTGCCGCCTGAGTGCTGGGATTAAAGGCTTGTGCCATTTTGTATAACTGTGTGTGTGTCTGTGTGGGGGTTTGTACACAGGAGTACAGGTGTCCTCTGAAGCTGGTGTTAAGGCAGTTGTTGGCTGTCTGACATGGGTCCTCTGCAAAGTGGTATACTCTTGACCCCTTCAATCGGCCAGCCAGCTAGCTAGCCCTATCTACCTTAATTTTGAGATAGTGTCTCTTATTGAACCTGAAACTGGTTGAATACCCTCGCTGGCCAGGGAGCTCTGGACTCTCTGCAGTCTCTTACGTCTCTGCAGCCCTAGTTTTGGAGTTACAGATGTGTTTGCTACACCTGGCCTTTTCTTTTTTCCATATTTTATTTTTCATTCAAAAATTTACACTTCCTCCCCTTCTCCTACTCCACTATCCCTCCTCCCTCCCCCTGCTTCCTTAAGAGGGGGCAGGGTACCCTGCCCTGTGGGAAGCCCAAGGCCCTCCTCCACCCTCCATCCCAGCCTAGGAAGATATGCATTCAAATAGACTAGGTTCCCAAAAAGCCAATACATGCAGAAGAGATAGGTCCCAGTGCCATTATCATTGGCTTCTCAGTCAGCCCCCATTGGCAGCCATATTCAGAGATTCCGGTTTGATCATATGCTCATTCAGTCCTGGTCCAGCTGGATTTGGTGAGCTCCCATTAGATCAGGCACACTGTCTCAGTTGGTGGACCAGCCCCTCGCGGTCCTGACTTCCTTGCTCATCTTCTCCCACCTTCTGCTCTTCGACTGGACCTTGGGAGCTCAGTCCATTGCTCTGATGTGAATGTGGGTCTCTGTCGCTCTCCATCCATCAGACAAAATTTCTATGGTGATGATCAAGATATTCATCAGTGTGACTATGGGACAAGGCTAATTCAGACACCCTCTCCTCTGCTGCCCAAGTACCTAGCTGGGGACATCCCCGTGGACACCTGGGATCCCCTCTAGAGCCAAGTCTCTTGCCAATCCTAAAATGACTCCCTTAATGTAGATATCTTATTCCCTTCTCCAATATCCACCCTTCCTCCATCTCTACCCTCCCACTCCCCCAAGCTCTCCCCAGTCCTTCCCTTCTCCCT